>JAIPRL010003884.1:0-42737 GCA_025469235.1 Pemphigus obesinymphae | reverse complement strand
CTACACTGATTTGAATTTGGGAACATTTGGTACACATTTCGGGTTGTTAGTAAGTACACCCTCACGGTTGGTATTGCTGTGTCGAATCTGGTCCAGCCACAACGTTCCAGCTCATAAGACAGTTTTGGTGAGTACCTATTTATTTACGAGTATCCACGGGCGTGTGCACCATCATCGATCCCGACCAGCTGTACGAAAATATCCTAGGAATATTTATATTTTAACTTAATATTCTTGTACTTATTTTGCTGATATTGTTTCCTCTCCTTGTTCCGTAACCTTAAGATCATGTTTCTCCCGTCATCACGTCGCTGGGTGTATATTGGGTTGCATCTTTACCTTTAGCAGGCATGTGTGTAATTTTGGATGCATATGTTTCTTTAGCAGGCGCACGACACTTAAGTTGTCTGCACCCAAAACATTCAGGCGCGTGCCAGTGCGGTTGCCTACCCAAAATTTATAAGGAAAATTTATTTTTATATTTTTTCGTGTGGCCTTAGGCCACTGGTCCTTCGGTCGATCCGTGCATTACGCGCGTACAACTACTTTAAATTATATATATATATATAATTGTTTGGTTTTATTCAGTACAAAAATATTTTAAAGAATTAATTTGATTTTTTTATAGGTATTATAGGATTATTGCCAAAAATTTACTTTTATTTTATATTGTAATATTCTTATAGATAATAGGATTTATTATTAATATTATTATTTGAGATTTTTACTATTAACTGATATATTTTGTCATAAGGATTGTATTTTGTTATCATACTACCAACGTAAATAATATATAAAAGTTATAGTGTAATAAGTCAGTGGCAGCTCGTGGTGTTAAAAATAGGTGGTACACAAAATAATAATTAACAAGCATTGACTATGATGTAACATGTTTTTACTGTTTTAAATAAATATATCTTATTTATATGTAAACCATTTATAATAGCTTAATTATAATTTAAATTTACATTTTTAGTTAATTAGTTTTGTATATAAAATCGAGTCTTCTCTCTTTAGATTCAGCAAAAACGTCTATAACTTTATTATAAAAATCAGAAATATTCATAATGAAGTTTTTTTTGATTGATAACATCGCTAAACGTGATAATCTATTTTGTTCCATGGTATTGCGTAAAAATGTTTTTATTCTTTTTAATGTTGAAAAACATTCTCTATGACGGGTAAAATATAAAATAAAATACCTACATATATTATGAAATAATATCGACCATTCGATACAGAAATCAGAATACAAATGGAAAAACCTCAAAATTAAACGTAGATGATGTTTATTTTAAAAATCGGTTCGCAGTAGTAACTACACACCGAATTCCATTGTATTTCGCAATCCCCCACTCGTCAACCATACGTATTTTATACAGGAGTGCGGTGCTACACAGTGTAGCGCACCGATTGGTGTGTGCATATTAGATAACTCTTTTTATTTTAGGAGCAATAATATGTTCACGTCATAATAGTTCTTTAACGAAAAATATTTTTGAATAATTTTTTTTTAATAGCACCCTAATATTCTTAATGAACAATTTATAACAATTAGATTCTATAAAAAAATAAAAAATTTTAATTTGATAAAATTTGGTGCGCTTGCATCTGCGCACCTACGTACGAGCCGTCACTGTAATAAGTTAACCCTTGGATTATAACAGTTCACTCCATCTCAGAGTGAGTTGTTACACTTTGATTTGATAACAGAGATTTATTTATTTATTTTTTTTATTTAACAAGTTTGTATGTTCACTCTGCGAACGTGCTAAATTCCTAGTTTCTAAACGTATTTTAACCCTTTCACTGCAGTTATACAGTTATATCGCTCACTGACATGAACGTACTATTACGCATTAACCTATAAAAGTGTTACGAAGCATAGAATTAACTCAGCGATGGTTTCGTTTTAACAAGAAAAAATTAACAAAAATTTGGATATATTACTCGTAATATCGCTTTTGTTCTTATTTGCTAGGTTATGAGAATTAATTTAAGTTTTTAATCAATGTATTGCGTCCCAATATACTTTTTACAATAATTTTTTATTAACCTATAATATTAAATTTCCTTTCATATTCTATATTATTTTAGTTTAAACTTTTAATATGTGTATTGATATTTTATGTACCTATGTGATTTTTGACGTATTAATTTATTTGGTTTTACATAAAAATTTTAGTCTGTACTACATTTAAGAGTACTTCTAATAATTTTTCTTATCATCATTTGATTATAATACTTCTCGTGGTTATGAGTATTGGTCACTCTTATAATTTTATTGAATTAATTAACAATAAAACTTGCGGAACAATTTTTATTAGTAAGTACATCTAAACTTCACATCGCCACTTTTAAAATTCGAAATTCATTAATTTATAATTACCTATAACTAATTAACTACTTATGACCTTAATTAGGTAACTAATTACCTAAAACATCGTTTTCCTCACCGCGTTTCAAAAATATTAGAAATTTCGATGTTCATGGATAGGTATATCTACATATTACCACACTATTTACTGGCCAACGACTAACGATTCAATACAGTCACCAACATGTGAAACTATAAGCTTATCAAATAAAATCAAAAATGATTTTATCTACAAAAACGATTAATTTAATATAACATTATAACATGTTATATAATGTTATTATAACATTGCTGTATTCGATAATTTGTAGTGTAATCAGTACGTAAATAATTATCGTACACATAATTAATTAATTATTAATTTATGTATTATAGGTAGCTGGTGGATCAAAATGTAAAAATTTTTCATCTTGCTCAAACTATTCGTAGTCTTTCAGGTAAAAATGTAAGATACGTGCTAACAAATCGTCCATCTTAAGGTTAACTACATTTTTACTGTGAGCAAACAAGTCATCGATTTTCAGGTAAATAATTTTGAATGTGTTTGAACACATTGTAATATTGTAATGAGTGAAAAATACAATAAATACGATATTACGGATAATATGATATTTGAAGAACCCCTGGCGTATGACATTTCAAACTTTGAATAAGTTAAAAATAATTTAAAAATTTAAAACTTCGAGGTTTGGTTTTACATATTTTTATGCAATTTATTATACTATGTATAAAATAAAAATTAAAAACAAATTTGTCTGGCCTGTACTTGTCAGTTGTCTAGGTTGCACAGTAAAAAATGGCTGGCAGGTTAAATAATAAATTATTGTTCCATAAACAATTTTAAAACAATTTGTCTAACTTACTATACTTATGTATAGAACCCCGAAAAAAAAATAACTAATAAATATTGATATTGGTATTGAGCGTGCTAGATTTGCCATTTTATATCACCATGTATGAAACAACAAATGATGCAATTATGATACAATAAAATGTAAGAAAAATCAATAATGCTCCTCGTAACTATGATAACGTATCGATAGGTCACGGACGGACACAACGGGGATATATGGGTTTTCAATTTCTTTTTTACTGTTATATAAACCTAAGAATTTATATTATAAAACATAATAATATTTTTTATTTTTAAGTAATAATGGAAAAAGGAACAAAATTTAAAAATATCAACATTTTAACAACTAATCCTGCTATCCCCTACATACTTTTTGTTTTTTTAAATACATAATTTTAAAACCAATAAACCTATACTTCTCACTACGTTTAAAATCTAAAATATATTATTATAGATTAAATGGTTAAAATCGAATACATTTTAAATTCATTAATGTAATGACAATAATATCCTTAAATGCTTATATATAAATAATGAATGTGAGAAAATTATTTTTAGATCTTTATTGACTTTATGTTTGCAATTGAAAATGTTTAACCCTTTGTAGATTTAATAGGACCCAGAATGTATAATTAAAATTAAAATTTTGTAATATCTACATTGATGTATATTATACAATATAAAAATTAAAAAAAATTAAATACCTATAATATTATATACCTAGTCATTTTAATATTATTATTATTATTATGGTCATATTATAGTAACCGTTGTTACAAGTAAAACAAATTATTTTGTACGATATAACTAGGTATTTTTTGAGACTTTTTGATCTAGCAATGTCAATTAATCTCGTAATCAAATTTGATTCATTTGATGATATTGAGCAATAGGTTTTTATATTTGTACTGCAGTTTAACAAATATGTATAAGTAAGTACTACATTTTTGCCAAGTGTTTAATAAGTATACTAACTAGTGTTATGTTCCTAGCAACCCCTTCAGAGGTTTCCGAAAAATGTTAAGTCGATCATTTTTACTAATGTGCACCTTAAGTTATATTATTTATGCTATAAATGTTTTACGGTATCGATTCTGAGCACAACAGCTCCGTCTTGAGCTTATAAAAAAAGTTGACTGTATAAAAGACCTATTTGTACTAAAAACTATACGAGTATAATCTGTATAAAATTTATCCAAAACGTTTTAATATTTTTGAAAATCGACAATACACTATTTATTTATTAGATTTTTTGGTATTTAATGTTATGAAAAACCCTATATTTTATCCTCATCGTTTCTAAAATGACATGTTATATTAATGGTACCTATGCTCCCTGTTCAAATTTTGAATTATTTAACATGTTTGTTAAAATTGAATAACTGTTTATTGATTACAATGTATAATGTAGGTATACTAAATACAATTATATTTTGGTAGTAACCATCGCGACTGAAGTCGTTATAATTATATAACAATTGAATGTATTTCAGAATTCTCATGGAAAATAGAAATAATGGATAAAATATGATTACATTAAAATGTAACATAATATAATATAACCAATAATTCAAATGTCAACATTTAGGCAGGAAACAATAATTAAATTATATGCACGTTGAGAATATATACTTAAAGGGATATAAAAATCATTAGGATTTTTTCTACGTCTATATGGGCGTACCAAATATAAATTCCGCAGATTATTGACTCTATTGGCTACTGTTTATAAAAACTATCTAAATCGGTACCAACTATTCTACTATGGAACTACGCATATACACAGATTAAGACGTATCTTAATATTTGTGCTTTAGAACGGTTATTTTTTGATTTTGCTGAGGTTTTTTTTTTAGTGTAAAGGGAAAGGGCCGAAAATAGTATGAAACTCGTTACAAATCCGAAAATAATCAATTTAGAAACTTGAAATCTATACAAAATATTTAATATTACACTATAAAATCATAATAAGTTTATATTAAATACCAGAAATTATGGTGAAATTCATTGTACAAATAAAATATTAATAAATATATGACACGTCTGAATTTGCGACGTACTGCGATCACACGTAAAATAATAATATCATGGTGTTGGAAACATTTATGGGAATATTTAGGATAGTCCTCATTATACCAACAACAGTACCTATGTTATATTCAAATAGGATAAAATAAGATATAAGGTTGTGGCTGTCGTTGTAACTTGTAAGTTTATATTAATATATCAATACCCGTGTAACTTTTAATTTTATTAGATATATTACTAATATATAGTAGCTATAAAATTTAATTTTATCGAACTACCAGAGCCGGCTAAATCAAAAATATGTCTCTAAGCAAAACCAAATTTTGCCGCTCCTAAAATAAAATAAGTTATCAACTCTTTCTGACTAACCTTCAAATTATTGACTTAATAAGTAAAGAAAATACCACTATCATTTTTATACAAATGCCACTCTACACCAGTGCGTAACTCGCCTATACCTTGAGCCAGACCTGGGAATTACTAGTGACATATTAATAAAGATCCTTTAATCTTTTTGGTTCTCGGCCAATATAGTATTATATTATTATTTTGGATTTTAAATTATCGCATTGTAACATCGATTACCAGCGATACTACTCAACATTTTTTGATCAAACTATAACTACTTAAAATCTATAAAAAAAACTATGTAATAATTTTCAAATGAAATAATGTAAAATTTTGAATAACGTAAAAACTTCTATTCAACTCCTTTAATTACTTCAAACCAATGTAGTAAGTAAACTTTTAATGTTATAAAATTTATTGGCTAGTTTTAAACATTTTTATGAACAATACAGTATTGTTGAAGTTTTGATGAAATTAATAAATCCTCGTCCATAAATATGGACTGTATGGATATAAATCCATAGGATACCGTAATATGTATTATAATATTATAAAAACTTGTAAAATATTTCCGACAACACTTGACAGTTTTTTTATTGGTGTAGTACCAAAACGATTACGGATACAAAAAATATCGTGTTTAATTGGGAATATTTCGATGATCATAACGAACTTAAAACAACAAGATTGGATATAAAAAAAAAATTACAATGGCAAAAAAAACATGATAAAATGATTAAAGACCATGCTAGAAGTATTATAATTTTCTATATTTTTATAGTTATAACATATTGAGATTATAAGTATAATTTTAATTTTAGATTTGCGTTATTTGACTTGGCAACATAAAAAATGTATAGAACAAAATAAGCGATTATATAACAATGCAATGGGAACAGTGATGAGTGATAATTCTATGAATTTAAAAGTCTGCAGAGAGAAACGACATCTACATGCACTCGTCAAATCCAAATTGAATAAAATCAAAGAAACTGGCAAGTCTTAATCCATAAACAGTATTGAAAAAATAATTTTAAAATGTATTTACATTTTACAATGGAAATTATTTGAATAACTATTTTTAAACAGCTTGGAAGAACTATTTAAATACAAATATACAATTGCATGATAAAAGCAAAGGATGGGCATTGTTAAAAAGTTAAAGTTAAGTTAAGAAGTAAATTTTTTTAAACTTTTGAACCTAACTAATTAATAATAATTCTTTTAAACTTAATATTAGAGTTAATCTTAACTAGTTTAGATTTTTACAGTATCGACTTATCTTTTTATTGGGAGGGGGAAGCGAGCATTACCTTTTGTAACCTTGTTACGCGTCCTTATGTCATATTTTAATTAAATCGAATTTTTATATTCTTTTACATTTTAATACAATATCTTATAATAAAGCTTCATAATAATACAAATAGGCTATAATTAAAAATTGTCTATAAAAATTAATTTTTTATAAAAAAGTTATTTATTATATTAATACATTTTCCATTTTAATTTTAAACTTAACGAATTAAAATTATTTTTTGTTAACTATTTACTTTTAATTTAAGGTTTTAGGGAGAATTTAATTAATTTGAATTAATTTTTTTTATTAACTTGCCCATCCTTGCTTAATTTTCCTTAATTATCCGTAGGAATTATGTCAAAACTAATTTAATATTAGTAGTATTTAGGAATTCCAGAATCCTAATTTTTAAAAATTGTTAAAGATATATAATGATGAATTATAATATAATTTCTATGTTAAAAAGAGTCAATTTTTTTATGCATATAAAAAATGTATTTAAATTGAATAGATACCATTTACAGCAATCTAATTCTTCAATATTTAAATATTTTAAGAAATGTATTTAAAATACCAAAATATATATTTATTTACTAGATTTGAAATCTGTTCAACATTTTGAGTTTTCTAATTATCTTCCAAAAGTACAAAAATTAGTGGGGAAACAAAGAGAACTACCATACAAATTGTGCAATACGTCATGTTATGACAAAGTTAAAATTATACAACAAAATTTTAAAAGTAATCTAATTAATAAAATATATGTTTTTAAACAATCAAAGGGAATTTTTTTTATAGATATTGGAATTAAACCGATTCGTCTTTTGGATATGATCAAAGAAGATGGCCGAGAGCTGCATGAACATTTCTATAATTCGTTGGCTTATAATAACTTAAAAAATTTTAAAGATGATTTAAAAGGTAATGTGATTAGTATTATAATTAATATTAAGCGCTCTTATAATACACATGTTATACATATATTCTTGTAGATATGGCCCATAAATTGGTGACAGAAATGGCTCCTAAATTGGTTATTAAAAACGAAGTTATAGTTAAACACAAAAAAGACATGGAAAACAGAAAGAAATATATTGTTGAAGACAGTTCTGATTTGGAAGAAAGTACAAAACTCTTGCAAAGAGTATTACGAGGCAGAGCATATCAAACTATGGTAAAAATAAAATACCTAATTGAAAGTTCGATAAATGTAAATAATTAATTTAATGAAAAACTCTTGCAGTTGATGATGGCTAGAATCAGATATAAATTGTTTTTAGATGAAGATTCCATACAACAACCTGAAACCCTTACTAAGTCAATACTTATCAATGAAAACGTATTAACACTAAAACATTTTTGTTAAGAACGCCTTCATTTTACTAATAATAATAATAAAAAAAATATATTTTTCAGATTGAAATTGGCAATGAATTATTAACATTATCATCAAATAGATTTATTGGTAGGTTTTTGGATACAATTTCGAATGAGACATTTACGAAAACGATGTGGAACAATTTCGAAGAGAAAAATATCAGAACTGCGAAGGAGGCAGTAGAGGGTAATAGAAGATTAACAGAAAAATTAACACGTGGAGAATACGATGAAAAACTTAAACAAGTGATTATTCAATATTGTCTATTTTACAACATTCTTGGTTAACTCAAACTTTTTTGGTTCATGCCTTCCTAAAAATAAAACATTTTCCCCATGTCTCCCATTGTTAAAAGTTAAAAAAAAAATTCTGCCAATTACAGATAGTGAAAATTTTTTCGTGAACAGGAAAGGTTATTATTATTATTATTTTAGATTTAAAAGAGAAGATTAACCATTGCATTAGAAAAACGATTCTGAGCTAATTTAGTATAATATTATCTTCAGAATGTTTATAATAATTTTTGGTAATTTCAGTAGTTTTCCTTTGTTTTCAGAAAATTACTGGGAATAAAAAATTACCTTATAAAAGTACCAATTCGATTATATTTCATATCAAAAATCAATTTACCTGAAAATTTTTACTCAACTCCTCAAACTCCCTTCCCCCTCAAAAACAATGAATGAATGAATTTTTTTTTTACACATTTTTGAAAAATAGTTAATTTTTATGGCATTAATATTGTAGTATAGTATATGATTTATATTGTGTAGGTAAGTTACAAGCTTTTGGATTAATTATCAATAGATTATAAGAATCAGTTGAAATATCGATTAACTTATCTTATTTAGTATGTAATTGTGAAAAAAAAACTTAGTGCCTCCCCTGTTAAGTTCTTGAGCCTCCCAAGGATGTCGCGCCGCACAGTTTTGGAACCACTGGGTTAAAGAATAAAAATACGTGATTAACATAGATTATGGGCGACCTAAAAAAATTCTGTTTCAATACAGGTATAAGATTAACCATAACTGTATTTATTTGGCTCATTTTCGAGTTAGTTGTTTTAACCAATTATTAGATAACAACACAGCTATTGGGTGATTAATTCAAAAACACACATTAAATTTATAAAAATGATTACTGCAACATATTTAAATTTTCTTAATTTAAAATATTCTAATATAGGTATAAGTACCTACTTATATCTACTTTTGAATAAAACACGTATTATTAATATAACTCTCAACATGAAAATGTTATTTAAATACTATAATAAATTATTATATTTATTCTTCTTCTTCTCCTTCTCCTTCTCTCCCAACTATTTGGGGTCGGCCACCCTGGTCTTACACTTCCACTTAACTCTATCTCCCTCATCTTCTTCACTTACTCCCACCTTCCTCATATCACTGGCCATTACATCCCCCCATCTCTTTTTCGGTCTTCTCTCCCCCTCTTACCAACAACATGCATTTCCCTAACTAATCTTACTGCCTTGGTCTCTTCCCTTCTTAATGCATGCCCGAGCTATCTTAATCTATTCTCTCTCATTTTGTCTACTATCGAAGCTACCCCTATACTATCTCTGATATACTCATTCCTTATTTTATCCTCTCTAGTAACTCCACTCATCCACCTTAACATTCTCATCTCAGCTACACTCATTCCCTGTTCTATCTATCTACCTACTGCCCAACATTCCATTCCATACATCATTGCAGGTCTCACCACTGCCTTATAAAATTTACCTTTTAACCTAATAGGGATTCTTTTATCACACAGAATACCTGACGCTTCTCTTCACTTCGTCCATCCATACTTAATCCTGTGTTTCATATCCTCTTCGAAACCCCCATCTTTCTGTACAACGGACCCTAAATTCTTATATTTATTATGATATAAAATTTATAATATTTATACTGTTGTACGCGATGTATATGGTTGACTATTACTAGATATTTTGACTGGATATTTAAAATTATTTTTATTTCACTAAAAATATTTATATAACAATACTGATACTTTTGTTAGTATCTATATATGTAATTTTTAAACAATTATTATGTTGTATAAAAATATATAAAGGTTGTAAAAATTCACCAAGAAGGAAGTGAACTATTGTTTGAATTAATCATGGAGGAAGCATGTGAACTGGACGCAAATGATGAAGGTCTGAAAGTAATTGAAAAACTTTTGGAAGAAATACCAATTCTTAGCTGTGACGATCCATGTTACGACGATAAGTATGTTATACTCATAGACATATGTAGATTTGTATATTGTACTCATAGAGAAGTCTATGGTTATACTTGTTTTACATTAATTTATTAATTATTAAATATTATATGTATCTTTTTTTCCAAATTGTAGAATACCTGTTGAATCCGATGTGGTATTTAATTTCATAATACCAGAAGCCAGGAAAAAAATCGATGCAGAATATAATAATACTATGATGAAATATGAAAAATTATTAAAAAATAGAAATTATTAATTGTTTCTGGAATTTACTTTAGTGGAATTCAATTGTCCTTCTAAACATAATATTTTATCTTCAACAATATACCATACTATACTCTGTATTCTGTTTTCTATAATTATTATTCAGTGAGTTATATCGATAAATAGTTTATTATGTTTTATATTATTTTTATAATTTAAATATTTCATGTGTTGTTAATTATTATAGAATGGGGGGTACTTATAATATAAAAATTTAAAATTTGCATCCCTTAATTTTGTTCTAAACTACACAAAAGTAAAATGTACAAAATTTGGTCGTAATATTTCAATTCTAAGAGGTATTCAATTTCACTTAAATGTGATACTTTTGATTTTGATAAAGTTTTTTCCATATATCTCGAGAAATAAAGGAAATAGTGTGAAGTAAAATAAAAATATTAAAAATAATTCATACTTGAATATTTCTATAGTTTGAACAGTTCTTTGGAAAAATTTTAATAATCATAGATCTTATTAGTTTGGCAATTTTTTTTTTATCCTTGTTTATTTAGTATTATTTTTGCATGATTTTTTGGTCTAAATGGTATAGGTGTATTCTAACCCATATTATATTAGTAATAAAAATGTATAAACGGTATTCTACCAAGTACCAGGTTCCACTTGCAATAATAAAATTGCATTTATAATCTAAATTTTAAGTATATTTACTATTATAACATTATATTTCAATATAATAGCTATAACATGATGACTTTATGTTGTAGTAATACAATAAAGTAGTAGGTACCTACCTATAATACCTATATACTTCCACGAGCATGTGATCTGTTATAAATAGAATTATTAATGAAGTAATGAGTACATCAATGAAAATAATGCAAGCATTAAGTATTAACATAGAATACAAATAGTTCTATGGTATTAACTATAAATTATAGTGTATAATATATTTTTATGACACGAAGACTAAAAAGCTAGGGAAGCATTTCTCACGTCGGGTAGGATACAAATGAGGAAGTTGGTCCATCATTCCTTCTGTCCTTGGACAGGATAGCGTATTATTATTATTATTATTTTTAATTTGAAATAAATACTCATTGCATTCGATATAAAAGATCCTGAGTTGAACTTCGGTGTATATTACACGAGTATTACTATTTATTAGTCTTATATGTTAACAATATAGTGATCACTGGATAGGAAAGGTACCGGTTCACCGTGTTTTAGGGTTTTAACCGACCCAAAGAGTTTCTGGCCCTTTGAAAAAAGTATTTTAATGTACTATAAAGTATCGGCTAAGACGGTCTCGGACATCTCGTCGCCGGACACTCACCGCCACAACCAAGCAATTTTGTATTTAAAAAAATTAATACCTATTTAAATTGTTCATTCTTATGATGTGGAAGTAGTATAACAAGAGGAAATATTTCCAGGGACCTTAGCAGAATACAGGCGTGGTTCCAAGGGGGGGGGGAGGGGACGCGTATACATATACATATACTTACAATATGTTATATAGACATATATTTCTGGATCCTCTCCTGGTGAAAATATTATATACGTCAATATAAAAATATATACCTTTTGATATTTTAAGTATGTACTTAATAAATAATGTACATATTTGTTATTTTACCATGACTCTATGCTCTATGGTTTAATTTGAAATAAAAATCACCCCACTTTATGTATTTTATAAAATATTTATCTTTATTTAATACTATACTATTATTATTTATACTTTCTTCTCCTACTTATTGGACGAGGTGTTTCACAAATAAACCGATGGATATTTTTAAATGAAAATGTCCGAATGAACGCATAAGTGTAAAACGAGTGAGTGATCCTACCTGGCGAATACGTGCCTACAAGTTACAACTAAATGATAAAAATGTAAAAATACTAGGTACCTAAAATTAAATAATACCTACTTCATATTTTTAGAGGACGTCGAAAGTTCAATTTTTAAGGAGTTCTGTATAGGCAATTTTAAGACATTTGAAAAACTACGAATATAACGATTTGAAAATATTTAACACTTTTCGTAAATGACGTCACACTGACGATTTTCATAAACATTCTTACGCAAAATAAATTTAATTTAAATTAGTATAAAATTAAATCACAATGAAAAAGTTTTAGAATTAAAAAACCTATTACAAAATTGATAGAAAACTCTATATTTTAGAGATAATCTTTTCGGCGCTTTTTCAAATAAAAAAAGTTAGTGTCTTAAAAATGGAAAAAAAGCATTTTACACCTTTGACAACGAGCTTAATGTTTAGAAAATTATAAAACCTCAATGAGGGTACTTCTGAAATGTAATCTTCTACACATTGTATAATATTATAGGTATTATAACTTTAAAATCATTTTATTTTATTTGTTTTGCGTAAACGTATTTTTAACCAAATATCGTGATTACATATCAATAAAAAATTGTACTGACAGATTTGTACGTTCTAATTTTTACAGTTTTCAAAATTAAAAATTCCAGATTTGTACATTCCCGATTTTTTTAAATAGGTACCCAATAAGACGTCAAAACAATCTGCGTATTCTGCTTCTAACGCTGAAAACTCGTCGGAATAATGAGTGTTCGATACTAATGTAAAATATTTTTAATTTTTATAACCATCGCTTTATATTTATAAGAATATTTTGGAATATGAGTACATGATTCGTAAATAATTTTTAATAAGTAGGTACATTATATCATATTATATTGATAAATGATAAACGATAATAAAAATTTGCCGATAAAAAGTACATTTTCATATATATTACCGGAAAAACTATTAACCATCCTAAAAATAGAAATATCTACTAATTTAACATTTTTGATTTTTTTTAGTGATTTTCGATAAATTAGGTTTTCATTTTTTTTTTTTTTTGGTTCAACATTTGAACCAAGCCCATTCCGGGGGTGGTGGGGTTTGGAGTTGTTATCCATCCCCTCCACCATAACTTCGAAAAGCAATCGACAAAATTAAATTTAGTTACAAATAGTAAAAAAAGTCGATTGCTTTTTTTTTTTGCTTATTCATCTTTTGCCTGAGGTATTTTGGTATTTTTTCGGGAAATTATGCAGCAATGAAGTATTTTTCAGACGTCGGCAAACTATAAATTATTAGGATTTTAGTCGGCAAAATGGGAAAAAAGTTATTTACATTCTTTTTTTTTTTTCTTATTTTATGTTTTGAAGAAAAGTATTATATTTCTTTTTTCACATTTTCACCCCCCCCCCTATTTTCAATTTTGAGTTCATAACATTACCAAAAATAATGTTGTCTATTAAAGCCGTTATAGGTACTTAAAGTTATTAAATTTTAAGTCAAACTTATAAGTTATTAAATGTAATGGATGGACGGCGGAAAACACATTTACTATACGTGAACATTTACCAAATTATATTACAACTCAAAGGGTTCGGTAAATATTCGAGTCGACACAAGTGGTGTAAAAATCCAATAACTATTACAGTCAATACAAAATGTAAACACTTATTTTTATAAAATAAATAATATTTATATTACAAAACATAATTCTTTTATATAATGCCAACAAATTATAAATTTATACTTAATACTTGTTATAATCAAGTGGTAAAATTTATAAAAAATTTTGATCACTTCTCAGTAATTAAAAAAAATTGAACATTTTTTTTGAGTAGATGTTTTCGGGTAAAAAGGTTTTTGTTGGAAATGGGGACTGTGAACCATTCAAAATGCTCCAGCCTAGTATGCAATATTTCTCCAATCGGGCGCTGTTTAATAGATATAGCAGTGCTGTATTATTATAGTACAATAAATAATAGCTGTAGTATATGACTGCTATGTTAAGGAGATGGGAAGCGGTGATTGTCAAAATTTTCGCCTTACAAATAGAAAAAAATAATATCAAAATCGTTTCTTAGCGGGCCGTTACATCATGAAATGAAACTACAGACCAAATTTCATCCTCATAGGTTCAGTGGTTCTGACTAGGCGATGATGAATCAGTCAGGACAAGTTATTTTATATATATAGATAGATATATATTTTATATTTATATAATTTAATTATATCTGTAGAATGCATACTAAACTATTATTAATTATTGGTAGATTAAAAGATAGCCTACATTTAGATACCTTTGTAGGTAGTGGTGCCGAAATATATTTTGTCAACCGATTTAACTATCCAAAATAATACACCCACCCACTTTAAAAAAAATTTTCCTAAAACTTCACTTAAAAAAAAAAATTTTAAATAAGCAAAAAAAATGTGTTTTGTAAAATTGCAAAAGTATACGAGCCGCCGAAGCTCTAAATTTCACTATATACATATTTAAATATAGTTTTGGTAAGTGAAAAAATATAAGTAAAATTAATACTGTCACTCTTTTAAGTACTTAAATTAAGTTCTCAAAAATTCGTTTTCCCCCCTTAGATGACCTCTAGATCCACCACTGACCCCACACGACTACCTACTGATGTTACAGAATATTGCACGACTAAAGAA
Organism: Pemphigus obesinymphae; assembly: GCA_025469235.1. Lineage (NCBI taxonomy): Eukaryota > Metazoa > Arthropoda > Insecta > Hemiptera > Aphididae > Pemphigus > Pemphigus obesinymphae. The sequence goes on along the minus strand of JAIPRL010003884.1, from coordinate 27,491 downwards.
GGGTTAATAAGGGCACATTCAATTACATTTATTCCTAGGTTTTTTCTTACGATGTAATGTTAAACATACTGAATATATAACTAATTGTCATATATATCAAAGCCCCATTTAGAATTAGGTAAACTATTGAATGCAATACATCTATTAATAGTGTCTTATCAAAATAATATTAGACATCTAATTTCAATGTTATGTTTAGGAACATAAAACTTAAAAATATTGTATGAAACTGTTACATTGTACATAACTAATAGGTAACACATAAATAATTCATATTTTAGATTTTGAGCAAATTGATGAATTTATTGATTTTACAAAGATCATTTTATTATTAAATAAATATACATTTATATATACATATTTATATATATAAATTTATTAAAATAATTATTTTGTATACATAATATGATAAATATAATTTTCAATTTATTTATGGTTTATCAAATTTACCAAACTAATTATTAAAATACACACATTTTTTTGTGAAAGTTAAAAATATATATTTAATATTATGTTTAACATTCTGCACCTCATCAAATTGATAATACAATTGATAATTATTAATATTATTTTTTATAATACTGTTAATTACCTATTATAAATATATTTAATACAATAATTAATTTAATAATTGAATAATTTTTTGTAAGCTTAAATATTAAACAATTTAGTTTATATTACATGTTTGATCAAAATCACAGTTATTTAATTTAGTTTCGTACAGTAGTTTAAATTTTTCATACAAACAGAGGTTATCTTCAAAACCACTGTGTTCGACAATTTTTTCTTGGTGTAATGTGAATATCTTAGTTTCATTATTATTACACCTGAAATCAAAAATGATTAAAATCTTATATTTTTAATGTATTTGTTATACACAAATTTTATAAACATCAAATACCTGTATAACACAAATGCTAAATTTGAACCAAAAGCATCAATTTTTGAAGTTCTCCATTGCTGATTTTTCATTTTAAAATAGTTATCATATTTCAATTTACTTTCATCTTTATAAAGCCCTAATACTCCAAGCATTTTCAAAATTGTTCCTGAATGGGTAAAATAAAAAATACTATTTTTGCTATTCAAATTTTCATTGCTATAAATAAAAATTGAATAAATTATACCTTAAATATTAAAATTATGATATGCAAATTATTTACTCGAAATATTCTATTACATTTTTAATAGCACACAACCTCGTTTGTATATTAATTCATGAGTATAGCCATCTATTAAATAATGTTTCAAATCTACACTATACTCCAAAATCTATGAATTAAAGTTTTGAGTTATAATAAGTACTTTTAAGAAAAAAAAAAAAAAAAGAATTTTGTATTAGTATTAAATTACCATAAAATCCGAATTATCAAAAATTGAACACCACGGTGAGACTTCATTTTTTCCCAAGCAGTTTCAAATGCACAGTATAAAAATATGTTTTTGGCATCCTCTTTATTAAATAATTATATGTACAAATTTAGTTTGGAAGGAAAATATTTAATGAGTAATACTAACTGAATGTTAAAGTGTAATCAAGTCCAAGTTTTATAGATAATTTTTGTACAGTGTCATTAGCTAATTGATTTTCAACAAATTTTGTATATTCAATAACTGCCAAAGTTGATTTTTCTCCATTTTTGACAAACTTTATAAAACTAAAAATATGTAAATTTAATATAAATATAACATACAAATTATTAATATTTGTATGAAATTCCAAATTTTAAAAATCATGGAATTCTAAAAAATGTATTATTTAGAGAAATTAAGTTATTCTTTATAATTTATCTTTTGATAATGTTTCTTTGAATAATACTTTTATAACTTCATTATGTCCAAACAACCCAGTTACAAATTGCTTGGCACTTACTCTAGTTCTTTGAGTATCAGTAAATCTAAACTAAATATTTACCTATATTATTACATATTTACTTCATGATTGTCTTGTACAGTAATATTACACCAAAAAGTTTGTATTTTGAAATGGTTGATTCAAAATATTAGGAAAACTAAGTTGCATGCATTCAGCTATAGATAATTGTTTTTCTTCTCCTTCACTGGTTAATCTCTTTTGATTATTTATTTCTTTATGGGGAGACCATATTTTTAGATCATCTTTATTACATAATTTACCTAAATAAAATCATTATTAGTAATAATAATTAATATACATTTATTAAATTTTTTCTTGTAGCCTTAAGCACCCTATCTATATTATAATATACCATTGCCTTAATTCAGAAATATTACAGTTTTACATTAGGTAAGATATATATTATGTTATAGTCAAAAGTGGGGTGCCAGATATTATGTACAGTATACACTTTTAAAGTAAATAGTTAATAATTGTTTATATTAACCAATCATTCTATTACAACATCTGGACAATTAACTATTGAAATAAATTAATTGTCCAGTAATGAAGACTTTATTATTATTTTAATATTTTAATAAACATGAATTTTTTTTCAACTTTCTAAATATATTTAAATATAATAATTATGCTATAATAGTTGTATAATTTTAAGTCCTCAATCCAAAAGTGTAGATATCCAGAATAAACTTGAGTTCTTATGACTGTTATATAAACCAAAATCACAAAATGATTTTGGTTCACACTGAAGAAGACAACATAGTTGTTGAAATACATCTACATTGTTAAATGTGTATATTTTTTTTTAATTTTGGCTTATAAAAATTTATTATCCTTAATAGAAATAACATGACCAATACAATTTAAGAGATTGTTGTTTGTGTACTCGAAAACATATAAAAGTTTTGAACTACAAAATGTAAACATAAAATGATACAAAATTTGTGAACAATAGTAGATTCTAATACATATTTTAATTATTTATATACACATACTTTTGATTATACTAATGAATTAATATATATAAGTGATGATTATACAATAATGGTTTACATTGTCCAATAATCTTTTGGTCACTGTAAATAAAATTTGGGAAATGTATAAAATGATTTAATGATAACTTTAAATGTATTATGACCTCTTTAAAATGTGTATTTTCTATGACATATTACATTTGACTAATCTAATCTTGTGTTTGAAATATATGTTCACACATAATATGCAGTGCAAGATAAAACTATTGGGCACAAACTTGCGTTAAAACCATTACTGTTTGTTGTACAGGTACCAAAAATATTCCAATATATTCAATTAAGATGAAAATATACTTAAAAACTTAAAATTGTTTATGTGGTTCTGTTCCTCTACCCCACTACAGCTAACTTCCTAATCACTCTCAGACTACCATCTTAATATTGAAGAATTAAAGTGCATTGTGGTCCAGCCCCCAATGGGAATTTTTAAGAGGCAACTGCTAGAAGGTCAAGTAATAAATATAAATAATTAATTAATATATATAATTAAGATACATGTTTCCGTGTGTTCCTCAATACACATAATATGGCACATCTAATTGGAAGTCGAGGAACGATGTTTGATTATAAAGTGCCAAATGCTCTATCAATTTCATAACAAAACACTGTACACATGGTTAAAAATTAAAATTAGAATTAATGTACGATTGAATATTTATAACACCATAAAATTATATGATAACATTCCCATCACCTAATGAACCGTTTAATTTAGTTGATTGCCAAACCGATGCATTGCGAAGCAATCTGATTAGTAATCCGATTAATGAAATTTAACGAGGAACATTGAAATCCATCAGATTGCTCCATGGATTGATCTTCTAGTGTGTCGAGGAATACATGGTTATGGAATCCTAGCTATATAAAGATTTAAAAAATTTAAAAATTAATTTTAATGTAAAGGCTTTAGAAATTATAATAAATTAGTTCTGGATGACTTGGTATTTAAAGTAAATACTAACACTTGATCAAATTGTTGACAATGTTTTGTTGGATTTCAGGTAACCTGTTCATAACAAATCTGTATAATTATTTTCCTGGCGTTCTAGTACCGTGTCTTTGAGCAAGCCAAATTTTCCAATGTTTACATCCTAAAAAAATCATATAGGTACAAATATAATACAATATGCCACTGAAATGCATTTAATAAAATACTGTATTCTAAAATATTTAATAAAAAGTTGTTTAACTTACCATCAAAATGTATAGGTTCTGTATCATAACTAGGTATGTATTTATAAGGGGTATTGGAGACCAAAAGATGAGAAAAATCACTATACAAGACATCACATTTAACTTGTATAGTAGTAGTAGTATTAACTTTGTAAAAATAACATATTGTAATTCATTGGTTTTGTCTATAAATAAATTAACATACGAATTTAAAAATATGCATAAAATTTAAATGTGTCCATTAGTACAACTGCATCTAAGAAGAAATGCAGTATTCATATTAATTTATTTTAATTATCTATTAGGTATATCACATAATACATTTATATTAATAAAAATGAAATATGTTCTTTTTATGAAATCTCTTCGTTTTATGGCTAGGTATACACAAATTTATTAGATAATAATATTATTATAAGCTAATAACCTTGAGGTAGGTATATCTACTATGTAAATCTCAGATCTGACGCGTTTCTTTCACGTTATCTTTTCCGAATCGAGAGTCAGTTATGATGATTTCTACCAGATCATATTATTTATTCATGCATTAAAAATTTACAAATTCAATAAATAAGATTGTATAATATTTTATTTTGAACATTAATTTTTGTTTATAAAATAATTAAATATTAAATGCCTTAAATAAAAATTAAAAAATATATTATAAATATTGCGTATTATGTTATCACAATTCTGTATTTTGCTCTTTAAATGTGGTGGTACTGTGTAAGAAACAGAAAAATCTTCAAGCATGAATTCAAGAACATTGGAGGAAAGACGCAAAATATTATAAAGATATAAGAGAATTATCTTATTCTGTGGCCTAACTACACTGATTAAAATGGGCTGGATTTGTAGTAGGTATTTGAAAGGACATGCATTGAGAAATTACAAATTCGAATCGTCCTTTTGCTCTGACCGGCTGTATTGGGCGTCCTTTTTCTATTGTTTATGGTTCTAGTTTTTGGTGTCCAGTAAACGTTCATTTTCTTCTAAAATTTTAAAATAATATATTTTCTGTTTGACATACGTATATGAAATACTATTTAACGGTTAGTGATTTTTATTTTTTATTTTTTATTAGTTTATTTTGCCGTGGCAAACGTCAAACGAGAAATTGTCGATAGTTGTTTTTATCTAATTTTACCCATGTAAGTTTTATGCACTTCAATAATCCTAATATATTTAATGTATACCTGGATAATGATTTGAATTATCTACTATGTCACTGTGGACTGTCTAAACAATGAATCTATGCCGTTTTATTAGAATAACCAGATAAAAGAAAAATATTAACCATACACTATTCTGGTGTAAACATTTTGTATCATCACCAGGAAAATGGCCGTCGCCGTCATTATATTATAATTTTTTTTAGTTCGATTGAAATGTTATTTTTATTATATTAATTAAACGTTTTACGTATTTAGCACACATATATTTGATGATTGATTACAAATCTGTAATCAAAAGTCTGGAATAAAATCAAACGTTATGTCAGTCATATTATAATATAAAATATAATACATTTTTAACATTTAACCGTCCGATATCATTGATAATTGAGTGAAATCAAATACAATTTGTGATGGATTTGTAATGTTTTTTTTATTTATTTTTTTTTTTATCACTGGTATGAACACCTTTCCTGTTATTTATCAGCCGAAAAGATGTTTAGCTCCAAATTAGAGTGACCATACATACTTTATACTTACATATATAAGTACAGTTTTTTTTTATCATCTAAGAATTTTAAGATATTAATATTCATAATAGGTTTAATTTTAGTTTTTAAGACCTGAAAATTGAATACAGTGTTTAAAATATGCCATTCTAGATACATAAAAAAAATTAAAAATATAAAAATCGGTAGGTACAAAATTTTTAATAGCCATTTCATTTTTTTCGATAATATGTATTATTTTGGTATGAAATGTGTTCGAATTTTGGAGAAATAATAGACCTAAAAATTGAAATTTTTCATCAAAAACGTATGTACCTACTTTATGAAAGCAAAACTCATTTTTGGGGTACTTATAGCAATTTTCAATTTTGAGATATTAATTCATAATAGGTACAACTTTTCTGAATTACAGGAGAATTCGATTTTTCACATTTATTTTTATTTTTTAAAATCATTAACTTGCCTAGCATTGAAAATATGTATTTATTTTGATGTATAATAATAACTTTATTATCATATTTTAATATATAGTTTGAATATTATTGTTTCAGATTCAAATTTCAAAAATGCTGTATGATGAATCAGATTCAAATGAAAGCTTAGTAGGTAGTCCTAAAAAAAAAATTAGATTAATAAACGAAGACAGTGCGCAGTCATTCGAAAAAGAAAACTCATTCCATTCATTATCTTTGTTTGAAAATAATGATAATTCAAATTCTAAGTGCAGTAAAAATGATGACACAAATACAATTAATGAAAATTTTGATTTCAAAAGCCAACATTTAAATTATAATGATTCTGTATCTACTGAAGAATTAGAGTCTGATTGTAATATAAATAAATATGATGATAGTGATAGTGATGACTATATACCGATTTCTGATAGTGAGTTTGAACTAGCAAAGGTTATAAATGACGAAACAAATTCTATGAAAAGTGATGATGAATCTATCGAAAATAATAAATATTATGATGACACTAATAGTAATGAACTAACTACAACTAATTCTGAAACATGTGCTGATACTAATGAAGTCCATAACTTACTAGATCAAGCATATCAAGATAAACATAAAACAGATTCAAATAAAAAAAAAAAAAAACATGGTTCCATAAAACATAAAGACATCACTGAAGAATGTACTAAAACGGTGTTAGAAGAAGTGTGTAAAAATAATTTTGATGTTTTACCAGAAGATTGGATTCAAGCTACTCATAAGAGTGGCATGCCCATTTATTTACATAAGAAATCTAGAGTTGTAACCTTATCAAGACCATATTTTTTGGGACCAGGTGACCCCAAGTTACATTTAGCACCATTATCCGCAATTACTTGTTTACAATATCAAAAGGGTCTCGAATCTAAAGAATTGATAAAAAATAAACCTAATAAACAGGTTAATAAGCTTGGAGATATAATTATACCAAATACTAAAATTGAAACTGCACAAGAAAACATTATTAAAGAATCTTTAACACATGAGGAGTTGCGAACATATTGTCAATCATTGTTTAAGTGAGTAAAAAAAATTGTACAATCATAAATTATTTTATTTTATTACAAAATTATTCAATATTTTTAGGTTTAAAAAAGTTGCACGGGAAATTCCTCAAGTACAAAATGTTGAATCAGAAAATTCTAGCGGCATATCAATCAATACCAAAGAAAGGCCTTCACTTCCAGAAAATACTAAATTGATAACATTTTCAGTTGAAACTGAGAAACGTGATGAACATGATCGCCGTCGTTGGGAATGGATTATGAATCCAAATTGTAAATCTTCTGTGAGCATCTTACATGAATATTTACAACAAGCATTAAAAACTCAACCGTCATATGAGTTTGAACTACTTGATAACAAGGAAACTCCTCATTCTGCTACTGTCATACTTAACGATGTCCGATATGGTGTTGGTTTGGGTGTTAGTAAAAAAAAGGCAAAGATTAATGCTGCTCAAGCAACTTTAGATATTCTCATTCCAGAAATAACAAATAAAATTTATTCAGATAATGATAAACAAGACCATCAAGGTTCAGCTATATTTGACCAAATTAAAATCACTGACCATAGAGTTATTGAATATTCTTCGAAAACTACAGATCCTTGTCCCTACACCATATTAACGGTATGTTTGAAGAGGAATTTTGGTGAATGCGATATAAATACTGAATTTACATTGTTTAAAAACCGTAGGAAGCTAAACAAATGTACAATGACCGTTGGTAAACATATTGTTACTGTTAATTGTAAAAATAAAAAAGATGGCAAACAAAAAGCTTCTCAAGCAATACTGGCTTTACTACATCCACATATTGACAATTGGGGTACATTGTTACGACTGTATAATAATCGGAGTATTAAAAATAAAAAGGAAAAGAAACAAGAACAGCAAGACATTTTTAAGCTTCAAGGTACAGCAACACCCAATCAACCAAATTTTGCTATATTAAATAAGCTTAACGAAGTGATGATAGAATCTAACAACCAAAGAAAATTAGAACAAACTGATCAGAAATTAGGATTACATAAGGTATTGCTTTCTGCCAAATGTCCATATGTCCAAGCAAAGCCATCGGTTTCCAATTCTGATGATGAATAATCTCGATTATTATTTTTATTAATGTAACATAATATAATTAGGCTGTGATGTAAACGTCGCATCAAGCAATTATTTTGTATATATAATATTATATTATATTTGCTTGTCGGTAAGAATAGTGACACAACTCAAAATAATCATATTTTACTGGGGAGGAAAAATGAAACAAAATTTTTTATAAAGATTAAAAAGAAGGTATAAGTTAAAATTAATCTTTTATTATTACATTGGTATTGATATAATAATAAAATAAAATAAAGCATTTTCATAATTTATCGATAAAAAAATATTTTAAGTTCATGTAACTGTAAACTTTTTACACCAGGAGCCCCCCTTAAACTACCAAAATAATAGTGACAAAGGTTACTCTCTAGTGGAATGTATTTGAACTAAATTAACTTAAATTAGACTAAATATTTAATGTTTTTCATTTATGAAAGTGCAAAAATGGTAAAAATTAAAAATTCCTGGTTATGTCATTAATCTTTTTGAAAGTATATATAATATTATATAATACATATTACAGTTTTCCAGCGCGGTCTGCCTGGGGTACACATCAAGTACTATTTTATATTCTAATTAATACGTCTTAACCGGTACCTATGTGACACTATGTAAGTATATATTATTATTTGTAATTTTCTGATTGATCTAAATTTGTTGATGGAACTTCATCAGATTTTGGTGTAAAAATTGTAATTTATTTTTCACTATATGAAAATATTGTCATGAGATTATATTTCTATTTCTTAATAATGTTTCCAAATGCATGTTTTTACCATGTTTCTAATTAGTTTATGTTTTATTTCTGTCTGAGTTTTTATAAACTCTACTTTACTGTTGTAAGTTGCTTAATTTTTTTATAATACAATTTTTTCAACTTAAAAAAGTGTTTTAAATGTATTTTCTTAACAAAAATATATAATCCTTTTTGAGTATCTCCTACCTGTATGCTGTTTTACAGATTATAGATTGGTGACCCAAAATTTACAAGAGTTATGATAATATTACACTTTACACTATTAACATATAATTTGAATACAATTTGTTATCTATATTATTTAATTATGAATTTAAGTTGAACCTATTCTGTTTGTAAATATATTTTGTAATCATATGATTCAAATTATTATGATTTATAAATATTGTACTCCATAAAATAGTACAACAATGCCCATTTCAAGATTGGGATGTCTTCAATTTTTGAAATAAAGTTTTTTTTATTATTAAAAAATAAGTATTTACAGTTTGCTGTTTTTCTTATTAATTACTTATATTAGTTAAATTAAATAAAAACTAAAAGTAGTTGAATATTATGAAAAAAATTTGTTTTTAATTAAGTGATTTTATAGTAAAACTGAGAAACTGAATTCAAATTTAAAGATTGTAGCACAGAATAACCTTTCTAGGATATACATGGCTCATGATAAAAAAATCATACTTTATTATACTATACATGTTAAACTGTGTAAAAGGTACATGCAATGTATATTTGTACATTTACAAAATAACAATAAAAATAATAATAATACATTTTAAAACTAAAGTATTTTTCTAATTTCTATGACTACATGTTATGTTCATCCGATTGACATATGTTAGTAAGTATATACAATTTAATAATTATTTTATGTTTTTTTTATCTTGGAATTTGAGATAATTCTGATAATTAAAATAAAAGTGTTAAAAATATAATGATGTACGTTTATTTTAAATGTAATAACATTTATAAATTACTCAAAAAATAATAAGATATTGGATTTAAATAGATTTGTAAAGATAGGTTGACACACTTGTTGTATGACATAGTTTTTCAACTTTTATTTATTAAAATTTGTTTTGCATTTTGTGATTACTTCTCCATTCTAAACATCTGTATAACTACATAACATAATGGCACATATTTGGTATAGCCACATTTGTTGTCACAACGCACAATAGTAAAATATTAATTTGAGAAATTATAATAAGTATAAATTCTGATTTTGAATTAAAACTCCAGATTTATTTATATATATTACAAATTTGTTTACTATTGTAGGAACTGTTACAAAATCAATTATTTTGAATCTTTTAAAATGATTAAATATTGCCGCATTTACAAAAAGTAGTTTTTGTGAGTTTATTGCATCAATTTTTGAGTAACAATTAATACTAAAGATAGTAAGGTGTAATAATATACAAGACATGCAGATTATAAAGAAAATATGTATTGTTTGTTGGGATTTATATTGATATGTTTTGTATCAGTTCTTAGAGAAGATAATCAGGTGTTCTGTTGGTAATGTTATTAAGAAATAAATATAATAAATATTTTAGCATGTAAAACACATAAAGTGTTACACTATATTATATTATGCAATTAATTAATTTCAATAATATTGTGAATCATAATGTTATTGACTTACATAAACATACTAACAAAAAACGTTATCATTGCAATATGTAAAAATAGTAATTAATATGTAAATAATACATAAATAATATGTTATAATTTTTCTATAAAAAAATATGTTTTTATTTTTTGCTTTTTTCAAGCAGTTGTAAACTCTTTTTTAAATCTTAAAAACAAATTTAATTTATGATGACATCATAATATTATACATACATATTATTGGTTTATTATATAGTAACCACAGAAATTTTATTTATTATTTTAATCATTTATAAAAAGTTGTCTGATATAAAAGTTAGTTGATCTTTATACTTAAGAAAACTCTGGAAAATAAAAATAAAAATATATAAAAAGTATCACTTAGAACAAATTTTCTATAAAAAAAGTTGTTTCCGTTGTAATCAGTTTGCACTTTTAAACAAATTGGCATCATTGTAAAATTTTTTTTTTTAATTTATTAGAGAACTAAGAACATTATGTAAATTGATCTTAGTTGTGCAGGATAAGCTATTTTGAAATATATTGTTTTTATCAGTTTTATATTATGTTTTAACTCTAAAATAATTTTGTTTTGTATGAATAGGTTTTTACTAGTGAAAATCTTTGGTATGATATTCCCTTAAGTATATAATTGTTTTAGTTAGGTCCCAATACATATGGTAGGATATGATAATTCCAAACAGAATAGTAGGTATATAGATGTTTGACACATTTGTTTTTCAAATTGTGTTTATAAACATACCTATGCAATAAATAGCAAGCAAATACTATTATGTTGTACACATTATTATTTATTTTTGAGTAGTTATTTGTAATTTGAATTATCAATAATATTGGAAACTGTTCATCATATATTTTATATTTATATAATATAAAATAAATATTTATAAATATATAAATATTTATATTAATATTTTATATTTTTTAAACTATATTTTTAATTTTCAAATAGTGTGTTACAAAGATTTCATATCTGTAAGTATAAACCTTAATGTTTTCATCTAAATACTCATTCGAACACACTAGTAATGAAGTATTCAGAATATATATTTGAATAAAAAAAACAATATTCAAAATGTTTATTTGAATACTTTAAAAATATTCCAGTCATATTTGATTTATTAATTATTCTAAACATATTTTTGTATATTAAATACTGTTTCTGTGATAATTTAATATTGTTTATTTTAAAATGTATGTATATAAAAATACAAAATGATCTTAAAACATTATGTACAATGTTTTTTAGTAATTAAGTTTTTACAAAACTTAATATTATAGTAGGTAGCTCAGGTATTATCATTGATTATTATAAATTTGTGTAAATTTATTAGTTATGAATTTATATTATTTTCTCATTAAATAACATTTTTATTAATTTATTAAATGGTTAAGAACTGGAATCATAAAATATATAGCGTACAGTACTATAAAATAGGTAACCAGAAGGTACTAGAAATAATAAATACTGGAATACCTACTAACAATTAACCTCATGAGTAAAAAAGTAAAATATTTTAGAAATATCATGTTTTATTTAAACTATACAAGCCACGAGCTACATAATAAATTATCAAATATATTACAATATATATCCAAAGAAATATTAATTTTTTATAGGTATTTTATAATATAATTATTTTTATACAATTTAAAAGAATAATATTTCATTTTATTTTAAAATCATTACTTTTTCAGCACTCTTATTTGTCATATGACTATTTTTATTTATTGCCTACTGTAAATACTACTCATTCCACAATGAAAACTGTTTTCATTGAAAAACTACTTATAAGAGGAATTTTATGTTTACACATGTAAAGATTACAAGTGAATGAATGGGTAGTAGAGTTGGCACCAGAGATGACTGACGCAATAAAACAAAGAAGTTGGTAGCACAACTCACTAAATCTAAAGAATGGCGATTAAATGGAAAAATAGTTGAATACTTCTGTAATATATCCTAATATATAAATTTTATATGTTTTTTAATAACTGATATAACTTTACTTTTTGAATTTACCTTATATATTATGTTTAGTCAAGACAAAAAAAGAATTCTTATATAATTATGATATTTCAAATAAAGGCCAAAGTACTTCTTGAATAAGTTGGCTGATTTTGTTTATTCTATACATTTGACCTTAGTATGTTTACTTTTTTTTTTTGAAAAGTAACATATTAATACAACTGGTTGATTGATGAACTTCAATTCTTGACCCACATTTAATTAATGTATTTTGAATATCCTAAAAGAAATAAATATCTATAGTATTATATAAAATACATTTTATTTTTGTGTATAAGAATGTTAAGTTACGCATCTTTCATAACTCCATTTCTGTCAAAATCTAATTTTTGGAGTATACAAGTATAATGTTTTTTTTTTAATCCTGTAATTAATTTTCATAACAAAAACCAAAAATTTTCTACTTCAAAATGTGTATAAATAAATTTTAAAAGAACAAAGAAGGTGGTATATTATGTATAAACAATAATTTTAATTTTCAACACTGTGTGATTATAGTTGTAAAGCTGTTACCATAACACCAAACTTTACATAGAATAATTTTTGAATACAATAATTTACCTTTCCTGTCTAATTAAAAATAATAATAATAGATAATCATGCGTAAGAGCTAATAAGATGTTGGAATAATTTACAACATCATTTTTTAACAGATTTTTATTTTATATTCATTTATCAAAATGTCATACTTAAAGGTACCAAATTTATTATAGTTTTAATTTCATATGAATACTAATATATAAAAAGTCTTTTAAATAAAGATGCTAGAAATTTTGTATTAAATTTTAAAACAAAGGTAGATTAATAGATAGAAGATAGATTTGAAAGATAATTCCGAGAAAAGTTTAGTATATGATTAAAAAAAAATAGTTTGGCTTGATAATTTTACTTATAATTTCCATTTATAAATGTAATAACTAAACTAACTAAATAATCTAATAATCTCAAAATGTGTGTTTTCCTCGCATACATCAGTCATCTACTATTTGTTGCTATGATTACTAATTACAATATTTAAAATTTTTATTAGTTTTATTGGTTTTAGGTTTCTATTCATAAGTATAATAGGCTTAACAAATTGTTTGTTTGAATTTATAGTTTATTATACTATCTATTCATAACATATTAATAAATAAATGGAAGTCTATTGAGTTATAAATATATTTTTAATTTAATTTATATAAATCCATAAGAATGTTAAATTGAAACTTACTTAATAAGGTTAGAACTACTGTTTGTAGGTACCAAGTTGTTTCATCATCAGCTGAATATTTTAGATAAATATATTCCACATTCTTAACTAATACATTAAATTACAAATATATACCTTCCTTCCAATTTTTGTTGTATCCTTATTAATTTTTCAATGATTAGTTATACTTATAAATGATTTATAATCACATATAGTTATATTACTAATAATAAATAAAATGTGCAATGCAATTTAAATTCCTTGTTATTTTTTAAATATATTGCCTTATAAATATTAACCAGTAGTAATTCAGTGTTTAATATTAATAATTTTACTTTTTAGATAATTTAAATGATTTTGAAATTAGGTATTTAATATAAGTTTGACAACAGATTCTTCCAGTAAATAGTTTTCGAATTGTGGTTTTAAAATTGTTTTTAAAACTTGAATTGTCAAGAAAGTTTTATACCAAAGTATCAAGTTCATCTAAAATTGAAATTTTTAATAGGTATGTAACAAACTAATGTGTGACTGTAATTAAATTTTACTTGCTTTATACACAGACTTTCCTTCTAGTAGAAAAGTCTAATAACTTGGTTGATTATGATATTTTCTTTGATGAGATTGACATTTTAATGTTATAATATCATTTCGTATTTGATAGAAAATTTAATCTATAGAAAACCAAACAAAAATATATTAAATTATTGCAATTTATTTATAATACAACATACCACACCAATTACATATATAATTGCATATATTGTATTACATATTAATATAATAGAATTATACTTAAAAAATGGGTATTAATTGGTTATATCATTAAGTACATAGTTATATAAAAACCACATTTTTAAGTATTTAATAATTTGATTATACATAATAAAATATTTCTTTGGTAAAAAGCAAAATTGACTAAGTAACATGGTGTATACTTATTACTTACTGACAATTTATGCTTTTTTAACGCACGAACATAAGTGTTCCTCTAAACATTTTTTTATGATATATGTAATTTTTAATTACCCAAGTGATATTAATTTACAGAAAGCCATAAAAGTAGGAGCAAAGCTACAATTTGGGGTATAATCCATAATAAATGAAAGGATATCAGAGCTAAGCTATAAAAAATGTATTTTTATATTTATATATAATGTATATAATGTATATTTAATTCAGTGTATTCATAATTAAAATTTTAAATTATAATTGTTAGGCTATAAAGATATAATGAAATAATATAAAAACCTCATTTATAATACTTTAATAACAACTAAAGTCCTAAAGACATATTTCATAACATATGGAAATCTTGTTTTTGCTCTCCTGAAAAGTAGTGAAAATATTGTTTAGTCCATTTTTTCTTTATCAGTTTATAAAATTCTTCATAACAAATAGTACTCATAGGTAAATGGTGAAAAAGAAGCTAAATAAAGACAATGTGTAATGTGGTATAAGTAGTTAAAAAAAAAATAAAAAAAATTGATTTTGCTATAGGATTTTGTGCTGTCGAAATAATAAATAATGTACCATAATTATTATAAGGTGTGATTTGTTTTGTTATATTGTATTATATTATATTTAAAGGCAAAGTGGATTACACTTGGCTTAAAAGTTCAACGGAAATATTACAGCAATTAAGTATGTCACTAGAGGCATTGACTACCCGGGTTTGCCCTATAATAACTATAATTTTTACACATACTTATACAAACAGGTCACATACATATAAATAAATTACATATCATTTAAAATGACAAAATAACAAAATTTAGATATTATTAGGAATTAGAAAATAATATGATGATATTAACTATTAAGATAATTATATAAGAATATCTAAAATAAAAATAAAAAAATCAATGTTAAATATACTTACTTACATATTTTAAACTATTATTATTACTTATATAAATGTTGTAAAATGTTATTATTTTAAAAATATGTTAAATATTATGCAGTAATTTGTATTTGATTCTCAATAAAGATAATATTATTCTATTAGTTCTGTTTATAAATATCAATATTTTCATTTTTATATTTTCCATTATTGCGTAATATAACAAATTTTAAAAAGAGTAGAAAAATATGTATTTACTATATGCAAGTGTATGAAAGTTTTATAAATGGTCTTGAGTAATCCGGACGCAACTCAAAAATTATTTATTGTTATTTTAATAATTGCAATCCAATAAACATCATTGTAAAATCAATAGCTCTCTCGATATGCTCAGAATCTAGAAATTAGATATGATGTTAATTATTGACACCTTAAGTTCTTAATAGTTAATACCTTAACTAATAATAATAATAATAATAATATTTTATTTTAGCAATTCTGAAATTATTTACATAGTGTTATTATATTAAAGTTACATTGTAACGTCTATCACTAAGAATGATTGTTTTGATAGATATGAGTCTCAACTAAAAAAAATAGATAAAAAATGATAATAACTGTATTTTAATAAATGTTATATAAAATCAATAGTGAGAAAAAAAAATAATAAAATATTAGTTTTAAATAGTATTATGATATAACTAATAAGTATGGTTCATTTAAAGATTTAATTAATTTGTTATTAACCATCTTTTTATTAATAATTTATAAGTATAAAATGTTGAAAATTTTTTATATATATTGGATGCTTTTTATACAATCGTAATCCTGTTATCAACTACTAAATACTATCATAATAACCTAGGTACTATAAAAATGGTACTGATTAAATACAAATAAACTAATTAATAGGGAATTGTAGAATTTCACTTCTTGTATAGGATAATGGTGGTGGATGTATTAAATTTGTAAGTAATGATAAATCATTTCTTTTAATAAAGTGATTCTGAGCCAAGTTCGGTGTAATATTATCTTCAATTTTTCGGTTACGTGTATGAAAACTGCTGATAAATCAATTCATATTTTTAATATACTTCAATGAATTTCCTATCAGAACAATATTTACTGGAAAATCCTACACGACTCCTCTAGTACGTTGACCATAATCTTGTATTTAAACATTATGTCCTGTTGTGATATTTGGATTTTACTATTTTTGGAAAGTAATTTTAATAAATGTAAAAATGTATATGTATTGGTGTTTTTGAAAGTGATCATTTTTATTTTTAAAATATGGCCATTGGCCACCCTCTATAAATAAAATCACCAATTACCATGGTAATTTCCACAGAATTTCTTCACCAACTCCCGTGTCATTATCACCATCCAATGGACAAACACCTTCAATATTGATATAATTTGTCTAAAACATTCCATGTAAAATTAATAAAAAACAAAATCATCACTTATTATATCAAATTACAACGAAATATATTTTAAATTAATGCAAGAATGATTAGTATTTACTTTAACTTAAGTATTCACATTATTTATGTTGCCTTCAATACTATCTTCATCTATTGACATTTCAGAAGTGCAGTTAAATTATGTACCTCAGGATACAATTTTTTTGCCTTCAAAAATTAAAATAAAATTAGGTACATTCATAAATTTAAAGGAACAAGTATATTTACAAAACACTTTTTTTTTTTTATAATGCATAAAAAAAGTGTCATGTAAACTAGACTTGTACCAAAGTAAATTTAATAAAATTCGTACACTCACACTTTTTATTCGTCCAACAACAATAGTGGGATAAGTATTTTTTTTTAATAATGTTCTCCTTTCATTAGGTGTTTCAATAGGTACCTAGTTTCAAAAAACTCAACTTGTCAAAATCTTCAGAGCAGATGGTACTGTTTTTCAAGATTTCTTTTTCGAAACAATTTTGTTTTAGAAATTGTATCCACAACTTCGTATTTTTCTTAGTAGGAAATCTAAAATGAACATTATTAATAACTAAGCTATATTTTTAAAATATTAATCATACCTGTGAAAAGTAACATTGGCACTTTTGGAGAAGTTGTTTCTTGTCCATCCACAAGTAATGCAGCTGGGCATTATAAAAAAACAATCGGTAACAATTACAAAAAAAAAACCAGTAATAACAAAACAGGTGTTATTGAAAAGTCTTATAAAAAAGTTGAAAAAACGTGTTCTAAAAATCGTTAACATAATATTATCACAGAATTATCATATATCATCACTGATAAAGCAAATCGTTTTACAATAAATTGTACAGTATTTCCCCCCCTCCCCCAAATATGGTCCATCTGACGACTATGGCCCTTTTCCTCGTCAGGTATTTTATATGATAAGTATCACCGTGGTAAGTATACACAACGGTGACTATATTACTCTATGGGTCCAAGTGATAAAGTAGCTATGTACGTTAGGTTGCCTATCACTTCACGGTCTAAAGTCTCAAATTAAAAAAAATAAAAAAAAATATGAATTTAGGCGAATAGATTTATGCGAGATTTTTAACGTTTTATAGTATTACTATGCAGGCCTGTACTATTCTTCAAAAAAAAGCGTAGTAAACTACACATTTTTAAAAATAATACTATTATTTATAGTAAATGGGTAATCCCAAATTGTTTTTTACCAAGGCGAAAACAGTAAATACGAATATGCACTAGCAATGTTTTTAAAAGTATGTAGTATCAACTATCAAACAATTTGTAAAATACCGTACCGATACTGAGAAAGAATGTAGTGTGTTACGTGTTAGAAAATAAAGCAGTATTATGTTCATTGGAGTTACGTCGTGTTCTACGTAAACGTAACGAGCATAGTAAATGTGGTGCGGTGCGAGTAATGCGAGTAGTTTTTATTTTCAAACGTATAAAAATAGATTGTATTGTCCAACATACGCGATAACCACGGCATGAGCGAACTTATTCGTTCGCATCGCCCGCGCGGTTTGAAAATCAAATCGTTATGTTTTTCGAGGCGCGTTTAAGCGAATAGACGCACCTATGGCCCTACGGAATAAAATAATATGGAGCTTCTGATATCCAAGATCCAAAAAAGAAATGTTCTTTGGAATAAATTTAATAAAAATTATCGAGATAGATTGGTTACTGACAAAGAATGGGAAGCTGTTGCCAGAATAATAAATATGGACATTGAGTGTGCTTATATTATAATAATTTAACATTTATTTATAATTTATAGATTATAAATTATAAATATACTATTTCAAACAGTGCTCGAATTGAGGGGGAGGGGTGCACTGGCAGTGGCGAAGTGAAGTAATTATATTTTAGGGGGGGGCAGTGTCTTAATTTGGCTGACTGATTGAACTTTTTGCATGAGCAAAAAATAAAAAAAGACTCGCGTAACAATTGGTTAATTGCGAAGCTGAAAACACTTCTTTAAAACTGTAAATAAAGCAAAAAAAAAAGATCATCAACTTATATTTATTTTTTAAACTAGTTTTGAGCTAGTTACACCATTGTGCGCAGAGGTAAACTCCTCTACTTTTTGAGGATTGGATGATAAATAGGATGACTAATTTTGAGAGCACACTTCCTAATTATTTTTTACAGTATACGAGTTGCATAGTTTGAGGCAATGCTCATTTATTTTTCCAATTTAAGCACTGATTTCAAATTAGGTTTTTAAGTAGTAAACATTAAAATATAAAGATGTATTTATATATATTTTTATAACTAAATAGTATGAATTAAACATTTTTTTTTTTTGTAGAAAATAACTTTTTCAAATTTTATTATCCATAAAATACTTCACAAAATTATTTCTTGTAATAATGGCTGTAATTGAAACTCGATTGTTGGCTCCGCGTTTTTAATTCCTTAATATCATCTGACAATGATCTTTAGATATGTTTATTTTGTCAACTAATACGAATAAAAACTAATACTAACATTTGTTACTAATACTAATTACTGTACGTAATATTATGTTAAGTACTTTTTTTGTATTGTATTGTATAAAAATATAAAATACAAAATATAGCATATATGATCCGCGTCTTTCTATTGATTTTCAAAGAATTCTAAATTTTGAAGATACAGGTACTATGCCAAATGCACACTCGATAGTAATTCGTGCTTACACATGTCTATAGTTGTAATACTTATTTTCATTTTCTTAACACTATTTTCTCGGGAATGGCCTCATTAAGTAATTATCTAAACGGAAAAGCTTCATCTCCTATAAATAGCATTGGTCGCAAATTTACACTCGCCGCGTTTAAGTAGAACACGGCGTTATTGTATATTTCGTTCATTATAAAATAATAGTTATAGAATTATATATATATTTTTTATAGCATTCTCTAATACTTTGCTTATTTACATATTTATGTAAAATGTATTAAAATTTATATTTTGTGAATGAAATAGTATTTTTTGGTATATTATTCACACAGTTTTCAAGGGATTATGTATACAAATTTGATGGATATTTAAGAAAAATATAAATCTTACAATATTGAAAGATATTTAAATTAATTAAAATATAGTCCTATGTTATTAATATTTTTTATTATTGTGTAATAATAAGTAAAATAAAAACATGTTTTGAGAAATGCAAGTTTCTGGAAAACTCTAGTGATATTAGTATTTGATAATTTCTATACAAATATAAAAACCATAAAATAATATACATTTTTACATGGCTGATTTTGAAATTAATAAATGTATAACAAGTCTTAGACCTAATTTTCAGGATTTTCCATTTTTTAAAGTTTTATAACTCGATTAATACAAATTGTATTGAAAATTGCCTATGTCAAATTTAGATAGTCGTACAATTTTTAATTTTTATAGAGATAATTAGATATATATGTTACGGGTAGAGTACGAAAATTGGGTAATGTTCATATTACCCGGGTAATGTGAACACTACCCATGTCTATTGGATAAAGTAAAAATATTATTTGTAAAACGTTTATTTTGTACATTACCCGGGTAATTTGTAGGTACATTATCTACCTTTGAGTGGATAAAGTGTTTTGATAAAATAAAATACGATTAAATATCAATGGTGGGTATTATTTTTGTAATAAAATACGATAAAATATCAATTGTACCTACTTTGTAGACATATTATATTTTGATAAAATGTGTGCAAAGATACGTATTGTATAATTTTAAACTTTAGTACGGCGCTATCGGTTTTCGTGTTCACTTGTTCGGCTTATTAAAGTTATATTATTTTTTTTATTAAAATGTATTCTCAAAAAGATAAATTTTATGAGTGTTTGAATAAAGTAATTAATGAAAAGAATGAGAATTCAGTGTATTTAACGGAAACAAAATATTATGACATATTATCCGGAATTAAAAACGTAAAATTAACCGGGAAAAAAACAAATAAATCATTAATATTTTCGAAGAGATACGACGTTATTAGTATTGGTGAAGAAGACAAGTTAATATTTCCGATGTCAGAAGGTAGTACAAATATTTTATATTACACTATAAATGAAAACATATATGACGTGTTATATGATATACATGTAAGTATTGGGCATGGTGGAAAAAATATTTGGTTTTTTCTACTTCATACTTTATCTACAGCACACTGGATAATGTGACATGCGTGAAGTTGGCCTCCCCACATTGTCCGATCAACTCAAAACCAGTGTCAATATCTTGCAACTAATTTGCAACTATTTGCAACCAAGTTTTTGTAATTTGCAACCGATTATTTTAGCCGCTATCGATATTTTAGTGAGAGGGGCTAGCCCCCCCCCCCCACATTGTCCGATTGACTCCAAACCGATGCCAATATTTTGCAACTAATTTGCAACTATTTGCAACTAAGTTTTTATAATTTTCAACCGATTATTTTAGCCGCTATCGATATTTTAGTGAGAGAGGCTAGCCCCCCTCCACATTGTCCGATCGACTCCAAACCGATGCCAATATTTTGCAACTAATTTGCAACTATTTGCAACCAAGTTTTTATAATTTGCAACAGATTATTTCAGCCGCTATCGATGTTTTAGTGAGAGAGGCTAGTCCCCCCACATTGTCCGATCGACTCCAAACCGGTGCCAATATTTTGCAACTAATTTGCAAATATTTGCAACCAAGTTTTTATAATTTTTAACCTATTAGTTTAGCCGCTATCGATGTTTTAGTGATGGGGGGCCAGCCCCACCCCACATTGTCCGAATGTTTCTAATATTTTGAAACTATAATATTGTAACTTGTAAGTATTAATTTAATTTTATTATCAAATTTTTAACCCAAAGAGCACAGGTGATATTTTTAAAGTTATATAATTGCTACAACATCGATAGTACTGCTATGAAATCTTGTTCAGGGGTAAAATTCATGGAACTCCTTCATTTTTTCAGATTGGTTCAGAATAAATTGCCAATATTTTGGAATGCAAATCATAATTTTATTTATACATTTTAAAAAGTATATTTGGGTATTTGAGGCAATACAAAATTGTTGGTAAAATGTTATTACTACAGACCGGAAACGTTATGTATCTCTACACAGGTTTTGGAATTTATATTTATCTGTCTATTTAAGTATTTATAATAGTTACGCCTGTACCTATAATAATAGTATTATAATTAATAATAGTGTTTTAGTGTTTTATTTTATTTTCAATAGAGGTTCACGTCTTGATGGTGGTCATTTTTATTATATATAATTTATAGTAACTAATATAATATATTATTATGCTTTACTTTAGGCTATTTTCAGCTTATATTGTGAGATTTATCCTTTTAACGGGAAGTGCATATTAATTGCAGGGTTACATTAAGGGGGGCAAGCGTGCATTTGCCCTGGGTGGTAACTTTTTAGAGGGGTGGTACGGCAAGAAAGGGGGCGCGTGTCAGGTGTGCCGTTATGCCAAAGGTGCACTTCAATTTTTTTTTTTGCGTATTTACGTTTTCAAAGAAGTATTTTAGCTATATAGATAGTTTGAAAAATATTGTTGATGACCTTTTTTTTTTTTTGCTCATTTACATTTTTAAAGGAGCATCAAATTATATTTGCCCCCCTCATACATTAAGCCTTAATGTGCCCCTTGCCTAAGTACAAATGGGGACTGGCAAGGTGGAACAGTGGGAATAGTCCTACTAGGCCGCATGCTTCCTAAAGCCGCTGGGCTGAACCATGTAAATGAATATACTTTAAACTAAAATAAAATAATATTGACCATCAAAATATTTATTCAAAATCTAATAATATGTTTATATTAAATAAACTAATATAAATTTAATTTAGCCCGACACTGCAATTTATAACTTTTTATAAACAACTTAATAAACAATAAATGTGGCGTTTAAAAAATACATTTAAATTAGAATTAACCTATTTTACCTATTAAACATATTACCAATTTTAAAAAGGGCAATTAGTTGCAAGATATTGGCACCAGTTTAGAGTCGATCGGACAATGTGGGGGGGGGGGGTTGGCTCCCCATCACTAAAACATCGATAGTGGCTAAAATAATCGGTTGCAAATTACAAAAAATTTGTTGCAAATAGTTGCAAATTAGTTCCAAGATATTGGCACCGGTTTGGAGTCGATCGGACAATGTAGGGGGGCTGCGTGAAGTTGGCCTCGCCCATCACTAAAACATCGATAGCGGCTAAAATAATCGGTTGCAAATTATAAAAACTTGGTTGAAAATAGTTGCAAATTAGTTGCAAAATATTGACATTGGTTTGGAATTGATCGGACAATGTGGGGGTCTCATTTTCACCAAAAAGGAAAAAAAGGAATATTCATCGGCTATTCAGAAGAAACTAAAGGATACCGTATATGTTTTGATGGAACAAAAGTTTCATTAAGGAGAGATATTATATTCAAGGAAGCTACAGAAATAGAGATAAAAAAATGAAAAAGAAGAGGAAGAAACAACTTCGGAAATGATAGCTGAACATGAAGAAAATAACAGCTGTGATGAAGAAAATGTTGAAGGAGAAAAAAATTTAGACGAATTAAATCAATCAACAGATAGACTCAAAAACTACCAAAAATGAGATAGACTAAATATAGAAAAACCAATGAGATATAGAGCAGAAACATATTATTTAAAATCTTACGAGCCAGTTACATATGAAGAAGCTATGATACAAAGAAATTAAAAAAATTAGAAAAAAGCAATGGATGAAGAAATGTCATCATTAATGAAAAATGTAACGTGGAAATTAATAGATTTATCAGCAAATAAAAGGGCTTTTAATAATGGCTGGATATATCGAACTAAACTCAAGAAAAATGGAGAAGATGACAGATTTCAGAATCAAAGGCTATGCACTAGTGCATGGAATATATTTTCAAGAAACTTTTAGCCCAGTTGTAAAGTATGACTCTATAGTAATATTAGCGATAGTAGAATCCAGAAAATTGAAACACTAAACAATATGACAACAAGGCCGCTTTTTATATGGTGATCTCGAAGAAGAGATTTATATGAATCAGCCAAAAGGATACAAAGATGGAACTACATTAGTTTGCAAACTACAACGGAGCTTATATAGGCTGAAACAGGCACTTAGATGCTGGAAAAAAAAAATTTAAAAATATGCTATTAAATTTTGATTTAAAGGAAACAAAAGCAGATTCTTATGTATTTGTAAGTATTAAAAATGAATAATTATTAATTGTAGTTATTTTTGTAGATGATTGGATCATAGTAGCAACGAACAATGAACAAGTGGACATAATGTTAAAGTACATGAAGAACAATTTCGCAATGACAACGGGTGAACTTAATCATTTTCTGGGAATTTAAATCGATCAGAGACCTGATAGCTCAATCTTAATACATCAATCATCATATTGTAAAGCGTAATACAGAAATTCAATATGGAAGAAGCCAACGCATTCTGTATTTCTGCAGATCCTCGACACTCATTAGATGCGAATTTGTCAGAATCATCACAAGCCGTGGAAATTCCATATAGAGAATCAATTAATTGGAAGTTTGTTATATTTAAATCAAATTATAAGGCCTGGTATAACATTGCTGTAAACCTTGTCAGTCGTTACTTGGAAAAGCCTTCGATATTACTATGGAATGCGGTGAAACGTATTTTGAAATATTTAAAAGGAATATTTAAGTATGGTTTAATTTATGATTCTAGTGTGAAACTCAAATTGTGTGGATATAGTAATGCAGACTATGCTGGTGATACAAAGGTAAAAATCGGTAGCACTTTTAACCACTGAAACAGAATACGTAGTACTAAGTCAAGCGGTACAGGAACTAACATTGTTGATGCTACTAACAAGTGAAGACACTGGAAGAGACACCTATTTTGTATGCGGATAATCAAAGTGCCATCAAACTAGTGAAGCATCCAGAATTCCATAAACGAACTAAGGATATCGATGTTCGATATCATTACATTCGTGAGAAGTCAATGAAGGAATGTATTCACTGGAGTATGTGAATAGCAAGATGCAGTTAAATAAAATTTTGACTAGATCAACATCTCGGATAAGATTTGAAGAACTCAGGAAAATTTTAGATATTAGACATCTAGATATATAAAACCTGTAAGAGTGTATTGTTTAAGAGGAAGTGTTGATATTAAACAAAACACCCAGTAAAATTAGTATAGATAAGATAACCCAGATAACATACACTATATATTATAAACATATTATTTGTTTATTAGAACAGGACAAAGGTTGTCATACATTCCATTCATAGATGAAATGACTCACACAAAACTCATTGTTGTATTATTGATAGTATATAATATATATATGTACATGGATAATTAGCTGTAGACTCCGAATGTCAGATATATTTATTATGGCAGTCGAGCTACGCGACCCGTTGCCGCTGTACGTTATATATAACATATCTACTCATTTTTATATTATATATTATTATTTATTACTTATATGACTTATTCCGATATAACTTATTCCATTCAACAGTTTAATAGTTAATTATAATTTAGGTCGGCTTTTTACAATTAATAACTGCTTATTACCTGGCTTTTCGGTCTCTACCTTCTGATCCTTAAATATTCGTTAAATTATTAAAATTATTATCATTTTGATAATTAATAATGAATCATATTAAAAAGTAAAAAGAAAAATTATATAATAGATAGCTGGTAGGTACACAAAGTTAAAAACTCATTAAAATACACATGAGGATATGTGACAAAATAAAAATAACATTTTATAATGAATATACGCTACACAAAATACAGAATAACATTATATGACAATTGACGGGAATTAAAAAAATAATAACATTAACCACTACTTTAAAATATTTTCACCACCTGAAATTAAGGGTATTTATAATGTTCTGATTTTAATTTTGAAAATATATTAAGTTTTTGTGCGTTTTTTATTAGAGAATGTTGGGAATACGTTTTTTATATTATGTTTTATTTTCATATAATTAATGTTTGCAAATTTATAAATATCCAAAAATTAGTAAAAATATAAAAATCCGGTTTCCAACATTATCTAATAAAGAATCCACTGAAATTTAATATATTTTCAGAATTTAAATCGGAAAATTCTATGTAGCGTTAATTTTGTCAGACTTAAAGCTCTAAAACAATGAGATAATACATTGCATTCAACCGTTTTAGTAGAGTATCACTTAATAATATTCCAATGTAAAACTATAACTCCTCCATCCAATAGTGATAACTGCCGTCATAAATAATAATTGTATTATCGTTGATTGCCGCCGTCATCACAGTTTATTTTTAAATAATATATATATGGAATCAACCAATATTCGAATATTCACTATTTTTCCAAAACGATCTCTCGTGTGCGCTAAAGCCGTTCCTAGGACTACTGTTGATGGAGTGAGATTACCTATTAATGACGTTGCCACATTTTCTTCATCTTTATTTTGCCCGATACTACTAGCTGTCACGTTTGGCGAGTTAGCTGACGCTGGTTCCTGGTTACATGATGAGGGTGATTTCGAATTCGATTTTTTAAAATGTAATAACGTATGATGAAGTCCCTCACAGGTAGCACATTTTTCTTCTGAATCACATGATGACGACATGTGATTTGGACTTAAACAACGAAAACATCTCCGAAAACTAGACGCCATCTGATAACGCTTTGGGGGCTGCAATTTCAGAAATTTGGAACAAGTTTTAATTTCATGGTACCCTTGCATACAGGACATCTTAATTTTGTAGTACCTTGAGAGGTAACTAACACAGTCTTACCACCAGACTTAACTACAAACTTTCCCTTTGTAGCTACTTTAAAGGAAGGGATTCCGACATTCTCCAACACCTTTACGCGATGTCGAATAAAGACAACAATATCATCAACCGAAGGGAAATATTCATCGTTTCCCCGCTCAAAAAGTTCTCTCTTTGATACCGGAAGAGATCGGTTGGCTAATACGAACAATATAAAACTGGACAAATTTTCAATATTAAAAGATTCCAAAGACTGTAAGGTTTCATCAAAGACATGCAAAAACTCCATCAACCCCGCAACTGACTCAATTTCCATACGATGAAAATTTAACACACGATCTACTAAGGTTTTCGCGGATAAACGAGGATTATCAAACTGGTCATTTAATTTCTTCCAGACTATCGGATAATTTGCATCAGTCATTTTCAGAGAATTTACTACAGTTGC
>JAIPRL010003883.1:0-42739 GCA_025469235.1 Pemphigus obesinymphae | reverse complement strand
ATAAAGTTAAGTGGGGATGTGGTGGGAGAAGTGGAGAGGTTCAAGTATTTAGGGTCCGTTATACAGAAAGATGGGGGTTTCGAAGAGGATATGAAACACAGGATTAAGTGTGGATGGACAAAGTGGAAAGAAGCGTCAGGTATTCTGTGTGATAAAAGAATCCCTATTAGGTTAAAAGGTAAATTTTATAAGGCAGTGGTGAGACCTGCAATGATGTATGGAACGGAATGTTGGGCAATAGATAGAAAGATAGAACAAAGAATGAGTGTAGCTGAGATGAGAATGTTAGGTGGATGAGTGGAGTTACTAGAGAGGATAAAATAAGGAATGAGTATATCAGAGGTAGTATAGGGGTAGCTTTGATAGTAGACAAAATGAGAGAGAATAGGTTAAGATGGCTCAGGCATGTATTAAGGAGGGAAGAGACTGAGGCAATAAGATTAATAAGGGAAATGTATGTTGTTGGTAAGATGGGGAGAGGAAGACCGAAAAAGAGATGGGGGGATGTGATGGCGATTGATATGAGAAAGGTGGGGGTAAGTGAAGAAGATGCGGGAGATAGAGTTAAGTGGAAGTATAGGACCAGGGAGGCCGACCCCAAATAGTTGGGAGAGAAGGCAAAGGAGAAGAAGAAGAAGAATTTTGTATAAAAAATAATTATTTTATTTTATGTTCTTAGTGTAGAACTTTGGAAATATGCAGTGACATTATCTACTAATAATGAAATTGTTTTATGGTCTTGTGAAACATGGGGACGTATCCAAAAATTGGCATTTGTTCGGCCTTTTCTTACTGAAAGTCAAACTATGAAATTATCAATTGATGAAACTGGAAGATATTTATTTCTGAGCGACATTGACAATAATGTGTGTTAATAATTTTTTTTTTTTGTACTATTGTTAATTTCATAATTAATATAATTTTGTTAATTATTTTTAGTTATTATATGTCATGGAAGTATCTGTTGATATTACTTCGCCTAATAAGGGCATGAAAATTGTTTGTATTACTGAAATTTTGCTGCAAACTCCTATGTTAAATATGATAGTTGTTAATGCTAAAATTGATCATAATGATGTACATTTTACCGAACAAAGTGATTCTGGTATGTTACTTTAATTTTATATTTCATATTTGCCTATAAATACTTTATATTATATTATTATTAATTAAATAATTTACTTTTTCAAGCAACATTTCCTTTTAGCTATTCTTGTGTCCCACTTTTTGAGCATATGAACTAATTATATTCAATACCTTATCCTCTAATACTACTTTAATCATAATAACTCATTTTTCTCAACCAGCTCTACCACTCTTCCTTTAATTTATTTATCTACTATCACTCCTACACCATTCTGTGAACTCGTCTTTCCTGAGTATATGATTAGTATATGAGTATAACCCTAACCAATTTCCCTTGTTTTCTTCCCTTCCACTTTGTTTCTTGCACATATCAAATATTATATTTACATTCATCCTCAAAAATTCTGCTAACTCCTTACTCCTATCTATAAATATTCCTACATCTCACTTTGTATTAATTCTATATACTCGAGTTTGAATTTACCCCAAAATACTTTTTATTATTATAAAATGTAAAATGTGTTAAATAACATAATATTGATTTAAGTTGTTTATTTTTAGGTGATAATTCAAACAATTTAAATAAATACACAACTATTATTAATTTGTTTGCAATACAACCAAAATCATTGCAAGAAGGCCAATTAATTATTTCATCTCCAGAATTATCTATCACTGAACAGTTTATAGATAAAAAACAAATTCAACCTAAAAATAAATTTCTAAAATCACCCACTTTGGATATTGCTATGCAAGCACTTAATCTTCCTTCGAATATTATAAAAGGTATGATCTAAAATGTAATATGAATTAATGAGGTAAATTAAATTTACTAGGTAGTTTGATTCATTATCTTGTAGATCTAACCAACTTAAAATATAATACATACACTAACAGTGTGTGACCTAACTAATGATTAGTTTTAGGTTTAAAATTCCTTCTCCCCTGCCACAGTCAGATCAGTAGAATGGTGGCTCAAATAAATAATTGGTCATTTTTAATCATTTGTTACCCATGATTTCTTACAATGTTTTCAAACATTAGACAGTAAATGACAGGAATTTTAGATATTTTCTTAGGTCTTTAAATATATGACAATATTCATCTTATATACTTAGATGCATGACAAAATAGATAGGTATTATCACAGTTGACACATTTTTTCCTTGTATGCGTGTCTCCTCTTCACCCGGCCTATAACGTAGTTCACCACTTTTCATTGGTATAATATTTTGTCATTCGGATTTGAATTTTGGTATGGTGGTTAAGTAAATAAATAATTGAACATGGATTATAATAACTTAAATCATAATAAATAATATCAAATATAATTTATTCTAATTATATGTACACTATTAAATAATTAACAAGTATAAATACAACAAGCAAGAACATGTAAGATAACATTATGGCCAATAAGAAGTGGTGAACTACAACACAGGTGCGGTGAGGAAATATTATAGCGGGTTGTGCGTATCAAAAATCTGTGATGATACCTATCTATTTTGTCATGCTTAGATGTAAGTCTTGGTAGAACCATTTTGAAGAGCTTGAGTATCACTGGATATCATTAAAATATTATTATATTCCTTTGACTGTGCGTAAGGTATTTTATTACTTCACCAACCTTTAAGTCCTATATAATAATATAAAATAAATAAAATATAAATAGGTAACCATGACAATTTTTCCTACATTTATAAGATATTTCCATTGTTATAGGTAATTTAACCTTTAAAGTACCAACTAGAAACAATTTACTATCAAAATAGCCCTTTACTCTAAAATTCCTACATGACTCTTTTACCAGATATTTTTCAAAAACCCTATGAGGTGCCCTTTAGAAATTTTAAATTTAAATTTGGTAATATGTATTTAAAATCTAAATGTAATTAAAGTACCCCAATAATTATGCTTAAACTATATACCTATGTTTTACGTAACTTGATTTTGCAGCATTGCCAATTAGATTAGGTAGATAGAAACATAGAGATTTAAATATATGGACTGAGTCCCCCACATACCCCGTCTATGCTGCCCTGGAACCATCAATCTTAGAAAGAGACATAGACATATTTATATGTCTATGGAAAGAGATGGAGTATAGTTTAGAATCCCATGGAAAAAAACAAATTAATGTCATGGAATATAATACTAATATTATCAATATTATAGACTTTTTTATCGTGTTTAAGTTTTATGACTGGTATTTTTATTATTACTCTGTGATATTTTTATATAATATTTTGTTTTTTACTCTGTGAGATTTGCTTTTTCCATGGGATTCTTAAACTATGCTTCTTCTTTTACTAACAATAATAATCCTCGGACCTCTCTCTCTGTTATCGGTCCATATATTTATATGTCTATGGATAGAAAAAGCAAATACAGATATGTCATTCTCTAAAATTAATAAAAATGTAATTATAAAATCTTAGGATACATGGTTATCTACTTAGATTCAGATACAGCATGTTATAATATAGCCTGACAGTGAATGGTAATTCTGAACTATCAACACTAGATACATGTTCCTCTATTTTTATATTAGGAAATCTAACATTTTAATTTAGTATGAAATATGTTGCCTTTACAGTAAAAATATATAATACCAAAATTAAAGTTTATACAATTTTACTAAAGATCGCATTATTTTCATGTCCATAAATATTCTCAAATTGTAAAATATACGAGTGAAATAATAAAAAAGTATGATAATAATTATTACTAATCATTAAATTATTGTTGCAGATAAATTACAATTACAAAAATATTTCAAAATACAATTATAATTTTGATATACCTAGTATATAATATAATATACCTACTTATATTAAGAGGCCGCAACACCAACGAAAAATTGACCTAAAAGCGTGACAAAACTGTGGGACTTTGAAAAGTCTGATTTCAATTCTGAAAACTGTTTTGAATTCATCAGTTTGTCTTCTAAGGATCAATTGAGGCATTTATTTTAATTTTATTTTTTAGTCGTGTTATTTATCGTTCAAAATTAAAATTTTTAAACATTGATTATATTTTAATCTGTAATAATAAAGAAAAATGCTTCGATCGATCCCTAGAAGACAGGCGTACACATTCAAATCTTTATACAGATTGTAAATCCGACTTTCCATAATTCCACAATTTTGTTACGCTTATTGGTCTTTTATATAGAAATTTCGTGATTACACAACAATAAAAAGTGAAATGGGTAAGGGGCTATTTTTAGATTAATTTTAAAATGTACATAAATATTTCTAAATTATTAGATTTTTATTTTTCATAATATTTCTTAAAAATTGCCTAATCAGAACCCCTTAAAAATCACAGGTGTTGCGGCCTCTTAAAGAACCATAAAACCAAAAAAATGACTTAGGCACAATTGATAGATAAATAATTTATAAAATTAATGGTAGTACTCAAATTTGTCTAAGTCAATTCATTAAGGCGCTAGAGCTCGAATAATAATGACTCTTGACGTCATAATATCACACGAAACGGCGGCGGCCTATGCTTTTATACAGGAATGACCGACATGGCTTAAGTTATTTGTTTATATTTTCTGTTCTATTCAATGAAAATTAAAAAGCAAGACAATTTTCGTAAGTCTGTGTATTTTGTTAAATTTTGATATATATTTTGTCATTTTAAAATAAATATAATACCTAAAAAATAAATATAAAATATTAAAAATATCGTATACGGCCAGTTTTGGGTACCTACTTATAAATACATCTAATTAAATAAATAAAACTATGTCCATATTTATGTATATATATATAATATATAATTATAAAATTAATGTAAAATTAATACAAAAGATTAGTTTATAGTTAATTAAAGAAATCTTGAATATTTTTGTGATTTTAACTCTTCGTATGTTGGACATGGTGTACTGTAGATGTTTTTTGGAATGCTTGTATAATTTTTGTCTTGTATATCAAACGACTGTGATTTATCTTCATTTTCAGCTATCTCAATAATTTTGAACATCACGTCATCCCTCCAATTATTTTGAGTTTTGCTGTATGTATTTTTCATAGTAAATCGACTGAGTGGCTTAGAAAATACTACTCTTTCTCCCATAACAGTTTTATTGGTATTAATGTTGTGATATATAATAGCTAATATAGATTGTAAAAACATACCATTGTACTTTAAATGGATTTGTTTGGGCATATATTTAAGTCTAACATTGTGATACGACTCTAATCTACCTGTGTGCACAAAGTTTTTCGCTTGTCTAAGGTCTTTAATAAAGTTTTTGGCAGTTATAATTTTTTTTAAGGCATCATAGGACTCACTTTTTGGATGTATCCAAAGTTTATTTTTTTATCTGTTCATAGCTAAGTTTTCATGTTCACATTTTTTTATAATTTATGTTTATATTTATTATGTTTATTAACAATAAACATAGAAACTGAGAAAAAAAATAGTTTTATATTTTTACATTTCCTAAACAGCAACAATATTTTTTTAACCATAAGAGCCGTGTAATATAAAAATTTAAAGAAATATAATTTTCATAAGTCCGATTGCTTTGCTAAATGTTAATGTACATTTTATCACTTAAAATTAATATTCAATTTCAATGCTTACATAGAATATTAAAAATACGGCATATTTTGTATTTTTTTTTTTTTTACGTACATATGTTATATTTAAATTAAATATGGTGATTACATATTAATAAAAAGTGGTACTTATAAAGGACCATTTTAAAATTACTTTTAAAATGTATTTAAACATTTTTTTATATTTCTTGAAATGTCTTACAATCCCGAAACTGACCGTATGCCGTATTTTTAATATTTTATATATTTAATATTTATATTTTAGGTATTATATTTATTTTAAAACGACAAAACGTACATCAAAATTTAGCAAAACATACAGACTTACGAAAATTGTCTTGCTTTTTTATTTCCATTGAGTAGAACAGAAAATATAAACAAATAACTTAAGCCACGTCGGTGATTCCTGTATAAAAGCATAGGCTGCCGCCGTGTAGTGTGATTTTATGACGTCACGCGTAAAATTCGACTTATCTTTACACAGGGAAATAATTGTCCTACAACAATAATTTGACCACAGAAATTTATCTTACCTCATGTACTATTTTTTTATGTAATAAAATGTTTTTAGAATTTTAAGTTGTATTGTCCTTTAAGTAGGTATACTTAAAATATATTGAATTTAATCAATTAAAGATAAATCAATTTTCTTAATTTAACTTAATAAATAATAATAATATTAATATGCTGGAAAGTTGTCTAAAATCTCTGTATATTCCGTGTTGTATTAGGTTGTCGTTTTAAAAAAATATATATACAAACAGACTTGGGTAAAATACTTTTTAAAAGTAGGTATTTTTAATACATATTCCAAATGCTCAAATAAAAGTATTTAGAATATGTATTTCAAAACCTAACCAAAGGATTGCACCAGTGGGTTCTGACAATTTTTGATTTCTATTTATGAACAAAGTACTGGAAAAATATAAAACCAAGTATATTTTATTAGGTAAAATAATATAATTAAAAAATGAAAAATATCACAAGCTTTGTAAAAATACATGCCTTGTTGGAACTTTAATTTATGGCTTGATACTCATAAATACTGGAATTAGGCAGGCAATAAGTTATTATATTTTCACATAGTATTAAGATGTGAAAGTCGTTATGCAGCATTGTTAACCCTCAAAAAACAAAAATAACAGCCCTAATACCACTGTATCCAAAACAATGGTAGTAATTTAAATAATATAATTTAAAAATTAGGATATTTCTTATTTTTTTTTATAAACCTACTAATTTTGTTAATAAAATGTACTTTTATATAATATTCCTTAAACACTTCATTCATAAACTTGGATCAAAAGTATCATGGACGTAAAAATCTTACTTTCATTTTTTTAGTACTTTTGATTATGTAATAGATTTATGTTTAATTGATATTTTATATGTATTTATGTTTTATGCTTTAGTTTTATTTTTTTATTTTTATTTTTTCATATAAGGACCTAAAATGCACAGTAAAAATACTAAGCCTTTAGTTGAACTAAGTTCAATGGAAGTTCATAATTTGGTTAAAGAAAAACTGAAATTAAAAGGAATACATATTGACCAAAAAAATGTTTTATCTCCTACAAATACAATACAGGTAGAGTTATTGTTATAATTTATATATTTATTTATTATATATTTAATTATGATTTGTGTATTGGTAATATTCTATTTTGTAGCTTCAAAATACAAAACAGAATAAATATAATAATACTAAGCAGATTAAACTTATTAAGCAAACTTCACCACCAACAAATGTTTATACACAGGTATTTATAGTAGTAAAATATATTTATTTAATATTCATAATACTATATATTATATACTATAGACGAGCCTTTATTTTGGTGGCATGAACAATTTCCCCATTTTAGAGTGCATTATAATGTATATTCAAATATACCATAGACAGTATACACTAAATGGCATTCACATTTTAACCTCACTGTGTATATAAAACGACTAAATATTTATAGTTGTTAAGTACATTGTTCAATATCAGTCAAAATAATAAAGCTGCCGCCTATAACTTAATATTTTTTAATGTGCTGTACAATGGAAAAATTTTCTATCCCACTGAAATACAAGCCAGTATACAGCTTTCTATGGTGTATATTATATTCAATTAATAATATAAAAAATAATACCTAACTTAAAAGATTCAAAAATATTTGTTATTTTGTTAATATTTTTAGACTAGATATTAGATATTATTCGAGGATTTTTTAGTTTCTTCTTGTAAAAAATGTTTGTAATAGATTTTTGATATTTGATATTTTATCGATATTTGAGTCGAAAATAAAAACTAAACTCTAAATATTATTTTCTACTTCTTGTACAAGCTATTATAATATTAGTAATTAAATTATTATTAAGTATTAAATACAAAATACATTATTGTCACAAAAATATGTTAATTGTGTATTTAGCGCATTTTGATTATGTATTATGAATAGTAGTTATAATAATAATTAAATTTAAATAAATAACTCTACTTAAATATAACTCATCAGTAACAATGGTCATATCAATCAGGTTGTACAGTATACACATTCACATTGGTAAAGGTGATTAAAAATAATTCAAATACTCCATTAAAATAAGTTTAAATCAAAGCTCAACGGTTGTTTAAAAACATATATATATATATATATAACATAATGTGTACTCAGCCTAAGGTTTATATAGAAGAGATGTAATTTTGTAAATATTAAATTATTGAATATTTGTTGAAAAAAGTTAAAATCAATATATATTTTTATATAGTTATCTAAGAAAACTTATTTTCTTCACATTATTTTAGAAACCATATGATTTACATAAAGACAAAGAAATCAGTCCAAATGAACTCATGTTCCATGAACCATATGCTTCCAATTCTAAATCACAGTAAATATTTTACACTTCTTATATTTTTATAAAAACTTTTACTCTGAATTACTTTCTTTATAGGAATTACAGTAGTTTCCAATACAGAGAAGAATCTAAGGATAATTTGAAATCCAAAGATAATTTAGAATCTACAAGTAATTACTCGATGGAAATTGGAAAAGATGAAACTAATTGTTGTTCAGGTGGTTCTATATTTAATGGTTCATCAATTTCTATAATTAAAGAACCCATGGATAAATCTCAAACAACAGATTATAGAGCTAAGAACCAAATAGATGAAATTTATACATACGTGAAAGATATTAATAGTCAGTTAAAATGGCTAACAGAACGACAAGAAAAACTTGATAAAGATGCAATTTCTTTGAGTTTGAGTAAATCAGATATATGTAAAAGTATAGAAACAACGTTAACAAGTATATCATCATTTTATTTTATTTATAAAATTTAATTGTATACCTACATAATTTATGAATTTTTGTTTATCCAAGGTGTTGTAAAGATTACAAATGATCAAACGCTTAGAAAAATTCAAATAATAGTAGATCAACATCAAAAAAAAATTGCAGAAATCGTAAAAAACTCCTCCAATTCAAATAAAGTATTTACCTTGTGATTAAATAAAACTAAATACATTTATTTGACAGTAATTATATCATATAAATAATTATCTTCAAATTTATGTATTATTCAAACAATACACTATGTTAATAGTTTCCTAACTTCTATAGTCCACGCCTCCCTAAAAATATACAATTTATCCAATGTCTTATATAAATTAATAATATTTTTGTGGTTTTATTGATTAATATTAGATTCTATTTTTTGAAAGAGCTTATACTTTTCTTTTGTTCCTACCGCTCGTCATATTTTTTTAATTTAGCTTTACTCTTTACTTTTTGCTGCTTTACATATACTTTTAAATTCTACCCAATCATACCTCTCCATTTTTTTCTCCCATTTCTTAAAATGCATTTTTTTCTTTGATATTATCAACTGCGCTACATGTTCACTTATCCTCTGGCATACTGCCTCTAGTCTCACCAACAACTTCCTTAGCTACCATCTTAACACTCTCTGCTACTTTTTCCCATATTTAATTTATATTTACCATCACAATCCACACTCTAGTCTAATTCAGCTTTTTTAAAAACACTCATACTTCCCACTTAATTTCCACCACTTAATCTTCGATTCTTTACCTATATTTTTCTTTTTATGCTCCCTTTTTATAAAAACTTATAATAATTATTTAAATTTCAGTGTATTTAAAATAAAACCTTGAATAACATAAGTGCACACTAATATAAATTTTTTTCATGATGACTGTATTTTCATTAGTATATAAGACTAAATTATCATTGTATAATAATTTATATAACTTATTTGTAGGTTGATACAGAATTATTTACACGATCTTTGGTTGCTTCATTGAATCCTACTTTAGATGCCATTTTGAAAGAGCTTTTTATGAGTACAGTTATTCCTAAATTTGAACACGCTTGTTGCTCAATGTTTAAGCAAATTGATACATCATTTACTGAAAGATCGTTAGAATGTAAGAATATAAAAAAAATTCATTCAACTAAATTTTCAATTAATATGATTTTTTTCTAATAGATCAAAATGAATTAAAGCTACTACTAAATGAAGAAGGTAATATTAATTACAAATTAGAGTATGCTTTTGAAAAATTCAAAACTGATATGAGTAATATCATCAAACAAACAGAAACTCAAATTTTGAGGTAAAATTCATGAAAATAACATTTTAAATTACAAATTTAATTTATAACATTTATTTATTAAATAGTTCTCAAACTGATATGCAAAAACAGTTTACATTTCTACTACAAGAAAAATCACTATCACACGTAGAATCATTTGTGAAAGACTCAGAAATAATTGCCAACCAATTTTTGATGTTGGATAATCTTTTAGACGTGGGAGATTTTACCACTGCTTTTGAAAAAGTAATACATTCTTGTGGTTTCTTACTAGAAAATAGTATTAATTAATGATTATGTATATGTTTAAGTGTTTAAGTAATGAACTTATTACTTTTATTTATGTTATGTCTCACTTAAGGGATTCATTTCTACATAAAATATCTACATATTAATTATAAAAAAAAACCAAAGAAATATAAAAAAATAATTATGTATACGGGGGTAAAATTAAAATTAAAAATTACATGGGTGTGAAAGTATGTTTTATATTATATAATTATTTTTTGACATGATCCCAGTTAACCCCCAAAGACTTTGTACCATGAGACAATTTTTTTGTATATCTTTATTATAGTCTTCGAAATGTGTTTCATCCAATTTTTTTCAATTTTATAATAAGGTGATATTCACAAGAGATCAAATCAGGACTGAGAAGGGTGGGCCAAATTGCCACATTCAAATTATTCCAGTAATTCCTATGTTGCTTGTAGGGAGTTGAATGTTATGGAAAATGTAGACACTTGTTAACATTTTGCAACATTTGATTTGAATTAACCAACAAAACTTCTTTAGTGGTTCAGAATAATATGCAACTGTATTTATTGTTTCACCACAGGTCAAAAATCAACACGATATGGTTAATTTCTATCCTAAAACATAGTTTCCATGATTTTTCGAGTTGGAGAGGTTATAGGAGCTTTTTGAAATTTTGCTGTGACCATAGTTTTGGCATAGGTCTGAATGAGCTTTGCCCATGAACACTAGAGTAAGAACACAAAACATGAACAGAATTGATCGCTTTTGCTTGAAGTGCTGATAATACCAGCGATAGTACTTTTACTTTGAAAACATGGCTTAAAGTTAAAGTTATAATGTTGTTGAATGATTACATGACATTATAATGTGTCCATCAATATAACTAATAAACATATATAAATCTGTATAACCGTCATTTCATTCGGCTGCCATCGGTATGGAAACACTGGAGATTTTGTCAAGCCTTCACCCTTCACCCGGTGTGTTCACTTTTAGAACATAATTTATACCAATGATGTAAAACTATAAAATATACAATACTTAAAGTTTTCAGTAATTAATATTATTTCCTGAATTATGAACATGAATTAGAGCGACTAGAAGAGTATCAAATGTTAAGAATGAGTACATTTAAAATGTATATTTAATAATATTATAAATTACATTATTTGTAAAAGTTATATATTTATTTACATTATTGCACATTATTCGAGTAAAAATTTATTTTCAATATAATATTTAAAGTTTGTGATTATCTTAATTTTGTATTTAATTTTATAGTCACATAGATCCTTAAAATATCTATCAAAAATATATATTTACATACATTTCTCAAATTTTGTTATGAATAATAATCCAGTGAATTTGAACAAAATTAGAAAAATATTTATTTAATTATTTATGTCAGCATGTGTCAACAATTAACATAACATAACATGAACGCTAGTGTTCCACTTATTTTTCAAATATTGAAATTCTTCCAAGTGCGGATAATTTTTTTATTTTTGAGGTCTTCAGATAAATCTCATAAAGATTCAGGTCAATCAAATAATATTAACATATTGCCACTTGAACCTAAAGTTTGAACTTGACATAAATACTATAAATATATTAA
This sequence comes from Pemphigus obesinymphae, assembly GCA_025469235.1. Lineage (NCBI taxonomy): Eukaryota > Metazoa > Arthropoda > Insecta > Hemiptera > Aphididae > Pemphigus > Pemphigus obesinymphae. The sequence continues at coordinate 30,597 of JAIPRL010003883.1, read as the reverse complement.
CTTTTTGTCAATTACTGCTTAGACTATTAATTTCAAAATATTTTATATAATTTTTTCTACAAAAAAAGTTATATACATTTTTTGTTTATCTTTAGTTTCATAGTTATAGGTATGTTTAAAACTGAAGTGTAGATTTCATTTAACATACTTACTATTTATTAATATATACCTAAAAAATTTTGAATAGTAGGTACATATTTTTTTTTAATAAATACTGTCGCCTTAATTCAGTTCCCATTTTATCTAATTTAAAATGTTCGTTGGTTTATTTAAAAATGTTTTACATTAGATTACTTTTATAATTGATTCAACTAATGTTTTTTAATTTTAACCCTTAATTATGTGTATGGCTATTATTATTATACACCTATTTGTACACAGTGTAAATAGAAAAATATAAAAATTATGATCAAGCAAATTTTAATACTTTTAATAAATTTATTACGAGTTTTAACAAAAATATATATATATATCAGTTTTTTATTAATTTATAAGAATAAAAATGGAACAAAAATTGTATTATTACTTTACAAATATTTGATGTGGTCTGACATACCACGCATGTCAGTAGTTAAGGGTTAAGAATAATAAATATTTTGAATTATAGTATATATAATTGTGTTTTTTTTTTAAATCTTCCAACATAACAATTTTCGGATATTTCTTACGGTAATCTAGAACGATCTGAAAATGTTAACATTTATTGTAACATATAATAGTTTTGATATTTAAAAAATAAGTGACGTCTTAAATGATCCCACTAAATAACTATAAAGATATAACATCCTAGTATTCACTCATAAATATTTTATGGAATTGCATATATTTTAGCTGTCGGAAACATTTTTGTTCAGATTTAATATGTGTATATGAATTTTGCTTCATTTGACTCATTTATACATAAGTACATAACTGTTATCTTTCACTATAATAAATGTATAATAAATAGTCTTAAGGAATAATCAAAATTATAAAAAATGAATAATTTTTTTTTATGTTTAGGCATTATCTGCATCAAATTTAGAACTAGTTATTTATGTATGTGAAAAAGTACAACCCGAAGAATTTTTCCTGACTCCAAATGTTATGAAAACACCTATTATATTATCATTGATTCAACAGTTATCTCATGATCTAATTACCAACACTGAATTGAAGCATAAGTAATTTTATTTGAAAAATTACTCAACATTTATTTTAATTCATTCATTTTTTTATGTATTATAATCATGTGTATTATAGATATTTAGATGCTGCCGTGGGAATTCTGAATTATACTAATGATCTTCATAAAGAAAACATTAATTTAGTTTTGATTAAAATGAATGCAAATATAGAAAAATTCATACAACGATATTCATCACATCCTTATGCTCGGAAGTTCAAGATGTTGCTGTTAGCAGTAAGGACTATTATATCTTATAATTAACAGCCATTTTAGCAACAAAATATTAAGTATTACAATATAAAAAATAAGACAAATAACATACTTACATTATGAAATATTGTTATTTTAATTTATTTTTTTTTATTTTATCTTATTTTCTTAAGATTTTATTTGTTTATTATTATTATAATAAAATATAAGTTTTTTATTCCAGTATATAAAATATAATATCAAGTTGCTAAGCAAAATTAATAATTTCAATATTAAGTGTATCATTTTCTTTTTTTTTTAAATATTTCAAAGAATTATTTTGATTATTGTTCTAATATATTTTGACTCTTTGACTTAATAAATTTATAAACATTTTTGAAATTTGTTACTTTTTATCATTTTGTAATAGCAATAGAAATTCAAAAATTGTATTACATAATATATTCATATTTTGTCATTATTGTCATATTGGCAAACAAAAATGTAAAATAAATAAAATCAGTATAGATGCTATAGGTATTACCATGCTACCATCACTACTGCTCATATTTCTATTCCTACATAACCAATTAGTTGAGAGCTAGGATAAAAAAAAAAAAAAGAATGCTTAGAAAATGTCTTTGTTTTTAATGTGTTTTTAAAAATTTTAAAAATGTATTTGAAAATAAATATTTTTAGCCTATTTACAGAGGCATAATAATTTTGGTTGAAAATTTGTTAGTCAAAAATCAATGAACAATAAACAAAAAATCAATTTTTATTCTTTACTCTGTTATCACTTTCAAACCACTATACTTAACTAACAAAAATTATAGGTGTACTACATCACAATCAACAATTGTATGCATTAATTTTATCTACTTTTATCTATTTCAAATACATATTTCAGAGTGTTATTTGGAGGTAGTAACATATTTTTCCTTAATACTAAACTTTACTAACACTTACACTAGACGAGACAAAAAAAAAAAATTATACATAATATATGGGCAATTTTTAATATGAGTCACTGTAAAGCTGAGTGCCCACTAGGTTGGTAAGTCAAAGTGGCGCAGATCAGCACCAAAACAAAAATCACTTAAATATAGATGTATCTACTAAGTTAGTAAGTTGAGACACTGCTCTTCGATGGTAACGAGACTTGTGTAACGCAGTGCTATGTTACTCCACACGCTTCATCGGCCTATATACTTATATAAATACAAATTTTACTGTTCTATACTAATATATTAAAATTAAAATATTATCATATTTTGACACATACTATGATGTTGAAATGTTTAAATTTATTTCTACAGTAAAAAATAATAAGAATATCTCCTACTTATTTATTTGCTGGAAAATATTAATTTAATTTAATGTATCGATGTACTTAAATAAAATAAATAACTTATTCGGAAATTATTATTTATTTTAATAAATAATAAACGCATGTATCCGTACAGTGCCGCGTTCGTATGGACAAACCTTACCTGTGTAGTCTGCTCTGCGTCGCTCCAACTTACTGACCTAGTGGACTCTCAGCTTTAAACATTTATTATAGTTAATGGTAGCTTTTATAATCTGAATTATGTAAATCGTCACTGATCAATCTGTGATTTTTAGCACATTATTCTTGTAACATAATAATGATAAATGGATATATTGCAATGACATATTTATAATTTATTGATCACTAATTTTGTGGTAGTAGAAATACTTAAGTACTAAGTGAAACTAATTCTAATACTAATTGAAACCAAATATAGAACAAATTTTTAATTTGAATTCAATGCTGAAACAAATAATTAATATTAATGTTGTCAAAGTTTATGTTGTAATATTCTACTACAAAATTCATTGTAAATTTAGGAAGATATTCAAGTGGTGAATTGATAAATTTAAAAATTATCTTAAAGATAATAAATATTTTTTATTAATCAATAATAATATTAAATATCAGTTCCATTTAATTGTTTTCTCTCTACTTGAACTAGTGCAAACAATTCAGTTGGCGTGTTACATTTATACCAGTATATTTTCGCACTATTATTCTGGTGTCAGAAAATTAAATACTTAATGTCCTCTATTTGAGTTTTCTTTAAATTAAATTAGTTTTTGTTTTTAATTTAGGAGGAGGGGTTGTCTAACTTTACTGATCTAATTAAAAAAGGGTCTTATGTTAATTGAAATTTGCTAACAAGAAATGTGTTGACTTAATTCTTATATGGCTCAGTGATGTATACACGGTAGGATAAGGGGATAGACCTATTCTTGACAGTATTTTTTTTTTACAATTTTATACCTAATTATATTAAGTTTAGTTATTGTAAAAAAATATTCGTTATCAATTATATTTTCTTTTGGTGATAATCATGACATAGATTCGAAGCAATACATAATATGCAAAGTTTCTTAAGGTAAGCGTCCATAGATACGCATTGGACAAATCATATTAAACAGATTTTAGAATTCTTTACACAGTCAGTAATAAAAGCGCGTCCACTAATCCTCAACGGAGAGGCTGCATACATCGGCCTGTTGGTAATGCTGACTACGGTTGCTCAGAGAGACAACTATTCCGATGCATGTTGATGACGTCATATGGATTTGTCTTACACACACAGTTTCTGCTCGTCTACTAGCTACGAAATGCGAATGCTATTGTAAAAATCTGATGGCAAATGGCCGTCGAGTCGGCAATCTGATTACTACAGATACAGTGGACGCACCATAAATTAATCCGTTTGATACAATCCATCTGATGCATACGATGCAAACCTATGGACTCTTACCTTTATCCTAACTACTGTGAAATTGTGAAATTAAGATAACTTGAGTATAGTTAATGCATGATTGAAATTAAACCACAAATTTACAGTTATGAGGATACCATGAATGGACAATATGTATTGTGATTTCCATTTTGACAATGGTGTGTTTTATAAAAATATCTACTAGAAGAAGTGCTTCAATTATTACTACATGACACATTTTCCAGTAGACAATTGCGTCTACCTAGTTAGTGTTTTGAAGCAATAATTTAAGAAGTTAATTTTCTTAATAGTTATTTAATACGTAAAATAAAACTACATAGATATGCAATTTCGTCAAAAACGATTATGGTTACTTCTCTGTAATTTCGAAAATAATTATCCAAGTCTTGACATTTTCAGCAATATGTAATATTGTACTATACTAATACAAAAATTTGGGCTATTTAAAACATTTAAAGACCATAAAAATTTTAAAATTTGTTTAGAATTGCATAAGATTGGTAATTTTAATCTTAAGACAGGATTTTTTTTTATTATAGACTTCAGTTATTCTTACCCAATTACTTATTTTATTACCATATTTACGTGATAAAAATTTTTAAAAATAGATTTCCAATTTTGTGCTATATTTGTGTAAATTGTAGAGTTTGAGGTCAGAGATACTAATGACTCACTTTTAAAAAAATATATCCACCCCCCTCCATTGAGAATTCTTGTGTATACCACTATCATGGCTCCTAACCAATGTGAACTATAATCTAAAATTGAAACTAGAATTTGACTAAAAAGGTTATTAAAATGCTGAATAGTATTGCATTATATTTTATTATATGCACATAATATTAATGCACTAATGTGACACCATCATATACCAATGCGATATATTTGTGGTAGGTTTCATCATTAATTGATTACTCTTAAATTGTTATTTGAGTATTATGTTCATACACATATTATGTCCTTAGTTCAAACTTTTAGTATATTTATACCACATTTATCTTGTAAAAACATATCCTACATAGGAAAAATTAAAATAATAGTTTTATAATAAAAATTGTTTATTGTCATAAAATAATGTTAACACTAAAATAAACCTATGCATAGATAGTTACATAAAGTATTAATATTTACATTTATTAATTTAATTTATATTGTCCCAACTGGAAAACTTATTTCCTGATTAAACATAATCATTATTTACATTGAAAATTGATACTTCAGTTCATCTATTGAGTAAAACAGTTATAATATACATAAATGTATTTAATTTTATATTATATATATATAATATTTCATTGAATATATTATAATAAAAGAGTATCTACTGTAAAAAAAGCATTTAAATATTAGTAGATACATCTACTCAAAAACTTTACAAAACTGTACAATTTATATAGTAAAAATAATACTTAATAATAATATTTAATTAATATTATATCTTTACACGTGGACTGAAATACAAGCGCAATAAATTTCCTATACCTAATTTCTTAAGAACAGCTGGTACAAATACAGATATGTATAGCCTAAGTTTTTACGGTTCAGATTTATGCGATCCAAATTTGTACATTCCAGGTCTTTTTGTGCTTTCCTTTCAAAGTCATGTAAATTTAGTTGGACATAGAAATAGCACATGCTATTAAACCCATGTACATGCCTATGCACTAATATTATTATTTTATATATTATGACCATTTCATTAACTCGAATAATTATATGCTATATGTGAACCGAAATGTTTATATATACCTTCAGGCCAAATTCACAATTGATGTAACTCCATACTTGTTACTTGAAGACAGTCGAAAAACGATACTTTTGTATATTTAATTGTGTTGATTATTAGATTTTAAAAGTTGATTATATGTGATAGAAGTAGGGATGGTTTTTAATGAAATTTTTTTCTAGGAGGAAAATATTATGATCTCAAAATCGCATTCTATGAGGTAAGACAAATTTTATTATGAATTAGAAGGGGCGCATTAAGGTCAGTGTCGCCAGTACCAGGGGTACAAGAAACCCCTGGGCCCCTGTTAAATCATAAAAATTGGTTTAAAGCCGAAAAATATATTTTTTAAAATTATTTACGTGTTAACACATCTGGAAAACACTGTTTCAAAAACGGTAAATATACAAAAAATATTTTTAAGGTTCAATGTATAGGGAGCAAATATAATTTAATGGCACACACACACACACACACACAAGAGGAAAATTTTAAGGGAGACCACTTAAAATATATTTTATTGTTGTTTTTTAGTGGGGGGGGGGGTGTGCAAAGAGATGAAGTACATCTTTTAAAAGACATTTTGACTTGACATACCCTATCTAATTGATTAGTGAGTGAGTTTCAAAATAGTTTTATATTATAATAATTTGTATTTTATATTTTTATGTTAAATATATTAAATATGATAAGTACCTACTTAATAATATTTAATATAATTGATTTAGTTATTCCATTTCTTTTCTATTTACTTGATAGATATCCATTATTTTTTTTTTTATTTAATAGAAAGAAAAATACAATTGAAAATAACAAATACATACCTAAATTAATACTTATATTTTATATCTCATCTAGTTTTATTAAAAAAAACTAACTTGATACAAGGAGGTCATTGATTGTTAAATTATATTTAAATTTAAACTTTAAAGTGAATACCTATCAAATATAATATAAAGTAATAAAATATATTAAATATGGTTAGGATATTTATAATTTATTATAATTTGCCACAAACCTACCTATTTATTTAATTTTTTTAATTTTTATTAAAAGAGCCATTAGCAATACAGCTCAATACTATTAATTTTATTGTTATTAAATAAAGGTATCGTAAAAATATAAAATAAAGAATACTAGATTTTTAATTAAGTAGGTACCTATTAAAATAATAATTTTTTAAAGAAAAAAAATTGTAAATAAAAATTACACTTTCAAAAATTACATTAATTGTAGGTAGGTACTACTTAAGTACCTACTTATTAATAAATTGATTCAATAAGTTACATTTATTATTCAATAAAAATAAAAAATATGATTACCTACTAATTAATTAGGAATACATACATTGACTGCAAAAAAATAATTCCAATTTAGGAGTTCGTTTCATGTATTTTTCTTCTTTTTCTTTTTCAGATTTAGATATTTTTCTAAACTTCAAACCACTTGGTTTTTATCATTTCACAATATAAAACATGATGTAAAACATTTAATATACCTAATAAAAGTTAAAAATTGAATCTGAAAAGACGATCTAGTTACTATTGAATATTGATTTATAGTTTATACCAATATTACTTTATATTTTCAATAAACATTTTTTTGGGGAGAGGAGAAATACAAAATATAAACACAGGTGCAAAGCACGGTATAGTATAAATAATTTTGTATTTCCCGAGGTACTTAACGGCAGCAGCCAACTTATCGCTTCTCACATGGACATTGAATATCATTGTCATATCAACCACTTTAATATACATTATAATATTTAACCACTACTTAATACTGACTTGTTGGTAATAGGTACTCAATAATCATATAAAAAAAATTGTATTCAAAAACGATCATTGACAAAACAATTTTAAATATAATATATTATTAACTATAAATATCTATACTTATAGATATACTAACCGATATATATAAAATATATTAATTTATAATACAAAATTCCAAATTTCCTATCCCCTATAAATTCTCACCTAGGGCAAGTGCACCATTTGTCTCCCCTTAATGTGCTCCTGCAAATTGGGTTAACAATATTATATTATAATAAATAAATTATAAAATGAAACTCCATTCATGCATATTTATACATATTAATATATTGATATAATTGATTTAGATATACAAATATATGAAATATAGATTATTTTTAATAAAAAGCCAAAAGGCCATTTCAATGAAAAGTAAAATAATTATATAAAATATGATTTAAATGTAGATAACTAAATAAAATAATAATTTTAATTTTATATAATATAGATAAGAAATATGAAATGTTCAATTTTTCAATCGACGCTTTTACCCAATTGGGGTCCAGTATATGGACTGAGATCACTCCAGTAGACAGTGGGTTCTGGTACTATTGTTAATTTTGCACGACTAAATTTTTTTCCTTTTTTAAAGTATGTGCAACATCTTTTCCCTGCTACTGAATTTTCAGTGTCATATGGTGGACTTAATATGTCAAGAAAAACTGCCGGACCATCTACGTTAGTCACTTGATGAATGTTTCCTTCTTCTGGATATAATATGACCGGATCGTCCTTGACACCAACAATAACTGATGCCAATTTCACTGCATTAATGCTAGAGCCAATACTGTAATCAAAGCAATACACATTAAAATATTAACACAAAATTTCATAAATCATATTTACTTACTCTAAATTTCGATAATCCTTTTCTTTAGCTGTATAGCTTTGTATTTTGACTTTACCATAAATGACTTTTAATAAACCGTGCATGTTTGGATGATCATGAAATGGTATCTTAAAACCATTTCTAAGCACGAATATTCCAACTGTTACATTTTTATTTTCGAAAACTTGGATATATGTAACGGGAGTACGGCAATAACGTGTAAATAAAGGTTTAGACAGTTGATCTAGACGCTTCTTTAATTCATAGACGTCCCATTGCAATAATCTTAAATCTAAGCCGACAGCCTGTGTATCCAATTCCTTGGCAATTCGTTTTAATTCGACTAAATTATCATGGAAATCGCTTGATTTAAGTGAACCGGAAAAGGTAATTACAGCCTGTTTAACAACACATTCAATTTTAGAAGTCATAATAAATGCATATAATTCAACTTGAAACAAGAATTTAGTAATAAGGTACACTAAAAATGATTCACATAAAATGAATACTAACAATGACATTAATATGTATTTAAATGTTAATGCTTAAAGGTCAATACTTATAAGTGAAAGTCATGATTATCAAAATATTTTATAATTGGTAAAAAAAAATGGCGGATATGACTCACTTTCAGTCGTTTACACGAACTTTAAATACATATTTATAATATACTGTACGGTGGCACATATTGTCCGTCCGGCGGTATACATTTAGAGACATTTTTCGTGAAGCGTTAACAAGTGCCAATCGCATAATGCCTATTGGAAAGACAAGCAAATTTAATGTTTTGCCAACATTAAAGTTCTTGCTGCCGGTGAAACAGCTGTTATTATAAAATATATACGAATGTAATCATGGTTAACCACTTTGAACCATTATGTAACCGCTCCCTTTTTTCCGAGAACCCTTGCGTTTTTGCGCATTATCTAATTGTTTATGTTTTGTATGATCGTAGCATCTTGTTTTGTTCAATTTGTGCCATTTTAAGTTTTCGACGGAATGTAAATTATTTTTTAATTTTGGTAGTAACATTGTAAACCTAGATATGATATTAATTACATTATTATTTTAATAGTTTATTGATCGTCTTGATCGGTTTTTTTCAAATTTAATTTACCGCCAGAATCCGTCTCCAAATTATTTACGTTTGTTTCCACCTTCGTCATTTTGGTTCAGTGTGTACATGTGTTTAATGCTTCTACAAGGGACACTTGTTGTTTCAAAAGTTGTGTTAGAAATCGTACTCAATACACATTCATTTATTTTCTTCAAAATATGTACTTAAGAATGAATTAGCGAGTTAAGTAAGTAAGTTATCCTATTTTTTCATCATATAATTAAATATTTGATATTATAACTTAGTGGTATAGTATATGATGTAAGTATATGACATAATATAAATATTTAATTCTCTACAATATCGTAATTTATAGTATACCCACATTTGAGGTCCTTCATAAATCTATATTAATTTTATTCGGATTTCATACATATTTAAAATTCACCAAAAGTACACCTCATTAAAAATATTTTTAAATGTTTGGACCTAGAAAGAGGATGGATAGGCTATTCCTGGACGGTCCATAGTAAAAATCACTTGCAAATTAAAGAAGTAGTAAGACTAACATACTGTATCCTTAAAATGTACAAACATATTTATTTGGCGGATCTAGTCCCATCTAAGTTGCTGATTTAAAAATAAAAATTAGTACCTATTCCATTATGATTAATGTCATATTTGTATTTATTTAAACTAATTTTGCTTACATTGAAGTAGATATCTACCTATATCTACTATTATTAGACATTGTATGGAGTATTATTATATAAAATAATTAATTTATTATAAATAGTCTATACATTTAGTTAAGTAATAACTTTCATGTCATATGGGATAAAATTCAGTCAGTTGAAAGTTCTGTTATATCACAATCTCAACTTTCTGCCCCCCCTTAGTTTAAAAAAATAAATACGGTTTATAATAAAATGTTTTTTTTCAATTGGTATTGTTTATATATACATGATACAAGTTTAGGAATAACAGATTTAAATTAATACTTCACCTTTAACTACAGCACTGAATACTATGTACAATATATTATATGTATAAACTACATACATATTTATATATATATATAGTGAAACATCTGAATAGCGGATACTCTGTCACTGAAATTTTATCTGCTATTCAGAGGTGGTAAATATTTGAAATTCATAAAGTGTAAATGTGTAAACTGAAAATATTTGCACTAGGTTAAATTCAATTATAATGTTATTATTATATGTGATTACTAATTATGTAGATTTAAATTGGAAATTTCAATTTTTTCGTGAAGCGACAACCTCTTTCCCTTTAATCTACTTATTGTTTTACTGTTGTTGTTTGTCATTATTTTAAAATTAAGATTGACGCGTTGACCTACATACTTTATCTACAACCAGTTGTCTTAATATTTTTCCCAACATCGGGCCTATATGTAATTATCTTAGAGTGTGATTGACTATACGTGTTTACATAACACTGTTTCTCGTTACATATAAAATAAACGAAGATTATTGCAAATTGCCTTAAATTTTTATATTTTAATTGTATTACATATTTATTTAATTTCATTATATTAAATGTATTCTATACAGTCCACTACCTTATCGAAGGCAACAAAAGGTGTTCGCTATTTGGAGGTTTCCCATTATAAAGTATTGAAGATATCCATGTTCCTAAAAAAGTCTGTTTTTTGGGAGGTGTCCGTTAGGTTAGATTATATATATTTTTTTATAACATATATATATGTTATACCCCAAGACCAAAAAAAATTTTTTTGGTACTTAGTTAAAATATATTAGCCACAACTCATCTTGAGCGTATATGTATATGTTAAAAGTATATTTCCTGTATTATCAGTATATATATATATATATAGTTGTATACTACCACCGGAAAGTTTCCGGACAGAGATATACAGGGTAATTATAGTATGTTTTGCTTTGTTCCGGGACAAGGGCCACATATCCAAAATATTTCCCTATATAGGGCACAATCCTAACCTAACCTTGACCCTCCCTTTCCATCCATCTAACCTAACTTAATTTAACCTCCTATTATAGAAGTGTGGAAAGGAAAGGTCAAGGTTAGGTTATAATTGTGCCATTAGGATTGGTCAATATTTTATATGTGTAACCCTTGTCCCAGAGTGAAGCAAAACATACTATACTTACCTAGTATATCCCTGTACGAAAACTTTCCAACGGTAGTGCATATATGAACACAACAAATGTGAATGTTGCGTGACCTTAAAGGTTCAGGTAGAAATTCTTGTAAATTTGTATACAAAATTCTATATAAATTCTATGCAATAAAATTAAATGTTATTCTAAAACTAGCATTTTTTCAGAATATAAATAAGAGCAGAGGAATCAAAAAGTATTCAACTAAGAATAATAATAAATCATAGTCAGAAAATCAACAAATACAACATTTTGATAAAGGTACAATTAATTATAAATAAAATTGAAAAAATATTTAATATATTATAATTTAAAATTTGTATTTTCAATAGGGACAATTTAATAATTAATGTAGTTATATTATATAAAGTGTCTTTAATAGTAGACAAAATGAAAGAGAATAGATGCAGATGGCTTGGGCATGTTTTAAGGAAAGAGGAGACAGAAGAAGTAAGAATATTAAACAGTAGGTATGTTGAATGAAAGAAGGTAAGAGAAAGACCGAAAAAGAAGTAGGGGGATGTAATAGAGAATTATGAGGTAGACAATATAAGCAAAAAATATACAGGAAATTAAGTTAAGTGGGAGTACAGAATTAGGGTGGGTATAGTTCAGAGAGAAAGTGAAGATGAGTAAAATGTGTTTCACAAAACTAGCGATTCTACCATGAAGTGACCCATGGACTATTTTCAGTAGTGATATTATATAAACATGTATGTTGAAATGGATGGAAAATTCAAAATGCTCAAAATGCTTAATCATCATTGATGTGTTCATATTAATTTATAATACTTTATATTTACAATATTGAAATACCAAAAATGTTCTGTGGGAGCATGCCTTAGTCAAGTAACTAGTTTTATGAAATACATTGTAGAGTGTGAGCTGCTGCCATCATATGATGGATTTTTTTCTTTTATCTGATGTGTATTATTCAAACATTTTTGGTTGTATATTGTATTTTATATTTACTTCCAACACATTTTACAATTTAATAACACTTACTGTTTCTACATTTTAATGAAAATGAGTAATTATTAAACTTTCACAAAAGTAATAACAATCAAATTATAGATATAGTTGAAACTAATTTACTATACGCTATATATCATTCCTAACAATCAGCAAAGTATCTTAAAATATGATTTTTCAAAAATAAATAATTTGTATTTGAGTAGCCAAGATTGTGATCTTTATAGATATTCCAGAAAATTATAAAAAGAAAAGAAGTAAGGCAATCAACAAATTATTTATAATAAAGTCCCACAGAACACTATTTTTTGTTTTAGTAAATAAATATATATTTTTTGAATTAGAACAAGATGTTAAATTTTTTTAATTTTATGATAATATATTGTTACTGTATACATACATACATACATAATATGATAATATAATAACATTTTTGTATTAATCTATTAATATTTTATTAAGTATGTTTAAAATATAAAATATATTTAAAATTGAATGCGAAACCAGGTATGTCCACTTTTAGAATAAACTATACCTACATCAGATATTCTAGAGTGTTTAATCTATAAATTTAAATAACAACATTTATTACATTATTAACATTTAATTACATTTTAGCAAGCATAACCTCAATAATACAATAAATATATTTATTTATTATTTTTATGAGATGTTAATCATCAGTTAAATAATATTTCTTCCAACAGAAATTTTTGTAAAAATGGATATATCTAGTTAGTTCTTATTGCATCTATCCTTTTATTTTGTTTTTCAGAATATGTGTTGAACCAATTTATGTATTGTGAATATAAATATTATGATGTAATCATATACAATTCAATATTTAAGTTTTATCGTAGTTTGGAAAGTAAAACATTTGATTCAAAGATGGTAATTGAAATTGAAACTTTTATTCACCTTGAAAGAGTTAACATAAATAATTAACTTAATAAATTTTTTATTAATTATTAATAGATTTTGTCAAATTTACATAATAGAATTAGTAAGAGAAAGCAATTAATTCCATATTTGAGATTGACTGAAAATACAAATTGGGATGAACCTAATCAATTAGAAAATAAATCACCAATAATTAAAAATCAAATAAGTACTCAGGATGAAAATGGAGATTTCAGAGCTAATCTAAATGTAATGTATTAATATTATTTATTAATATCAGTATTGGCTTGTAGATAAAGTATCACATATTACGAATGATATATATATATGATACGAAACGCGCGGTGGAAAATACCGCCATGTCACACTGCATGCACCGCACCACAGGTGTACCTCCACTGCATTGCATCGGTGTGTGTTAAGTCAAAAGATAACGCTTGTTTCATTTTTAAAACCATGTTGCATGTGGTGTGCTGCATCTACACTGCAACCTCAATGCTTTGATGTGCGTTGGGCCCAAATTTCAATTTAACATTACCATGTATAAAAAACACAGCTACACTTATATTTTATACTGAATTATTTAATAACTGAAAATATTTTATTATAATGTTAATAATATTACGCCTATTAAGAATATTACAATACAGCAGGGGTGTATTGGACAGTGGCGATTGCCCCATTCTTTGAGTTATTTTTTTATCATTATTTGAGGAGTATAACATTTATTTTGAGTCAGGATTGGCTTTTATTCCATAAATATCCATATCTATATGAGCTTAAAATCTGCCCTTGCACTACAATAGGTAATAACCATAGTTGTAAATAGATTGGATGAAATTGATAGCTTATAATGGCTGCAAACTGTGGGTCATGACTGTAGGGTTCAAAACACATATTGTTTTCAACGTATTTAAAATTTTCATTATTTGTTCGACCTCATACCCAAACCAGTTTTATATATAGATTCTATATAATATACACACTATTTGTGCAAAAGGTTTATTTCATTCAACGGTGCATAATTCATGTGTGTACCAACATGACGCAATATGTGTTAATGTGTATAATAATAATATACACTCACATAACTAACATTACTAATACATCGATAATAAAAGATTACCTATTATATTATATAAAAATCAATATATTATATAAATATAACATTGTATATATTTTTTCAGTCCGAAATAAAAAAAGAAAATATATTTAATTATGTTGGTCTTGCGACATCAGCAGAAAATGTGCCAATCAGAATAGCTCCAAAAAACTTATTTGATAAACCTTTTCCAACGGAAAATAATGTTTTCAAAGTAGGGCAAAAGTTAGAAGGCATTGACCCAAAACATGAAACACTTATTTGTGTAATGACTGTAGTAGCAGTCAGTGGTAATTATTAATTTAATTTATTGAATAATTTTTAAAATTTATTTTAGTGTTTTAATTAAATATTGTCTTTTGTATATTTTTATTTTTATTAGGATATCGCATTAAATTGCATTTTGATGGCTATGGTGATGTATATGATTTTTGGGTAAATGCGGATTGCCCAAATTTGTTTTATCCGAGATGGTGTAGTCAAAACTTACGCACTTTACAACCACCAAAAAATTATATGTGTGTATTTTATTGGGCTAGTTATCTCAGAAAGAGTCGTGCTGAGCCAGCTCCAGACTCTAATTTTTTTTCTACTAAAATGTTAGCTGTAAGTGCCAGAAAATCAAATACGTATAATGATAGTGATCTTTATATTTCTATATCATAGAAAGATCAATTACATTTTTAATTTTAGATAAAATTTAGATAATATTTAGTTTTTATGATTTATTTTAGTAAAATAGCTATTTGTCACATATACCTATATATACATACTTAATGTGATATATATTTTGTACTTAGAATTGTGAAAAAGACTATGGATTTTGCATTGGAGATAAATTAGAAGCATTGGTTAAAGGTTCTCGCATATTACCAAAATTAAAAATACGTGTTGCATCTGTAGCTGATATTTTGGGTAGTCGTATACGTATTCATTTTGATGGTTGGACAGACGATTTTGACTATTGGACAGATATTATGTCAACTAATATACATCCAATAAATTGGTGTCAGGACAATGGCAGAACTTTATCCTATCCCAAAAAATATCAGGGTAATTAGTTATGTTTATTCATTAAATGTGCAATATAATTATTATTTTTCTTTTAATTTCAAAGGAAAAAAACCTTTTTCATGGGTTAATTATTTAAGAGACACAAACAGCAAACCAGTACCAGAAAGTGCATTTATTCGTTGTCCATTGCGAGAATTTACTATTAACATGGTAATTGAAGTTGTCGATCTTATTGTCCCATCAGTAATCAGAACTGCCAATATTGTGGATGTTAGAGGTGATGTAATAAAAATATGTTATGAGGGATTTCATATATCTTATGCATATTGGATTGAAGATGATAGTCCAGATATTCATCCTATTGGATGGTGTGCAAAAACTAATCACCCAATTGAAATATTATCAGGTAAAAAGTTAAATTTTAGATTACAAATTATAATTTAATTAACTATATAATAATTTTAACTTTAATGATTGAAACTAACTGTGTCAGTGTATCTTCATATTTACAATTAAAGAGCGTAAACAACCACCGTCACCATCTGCTTAAAAAACAAATCAGAAAATGAAGATTAAAATGTTGAATATTTTGAATAAGTTTTAGTTTTGTATTTATTTTTATATAAATGATTAAAATGTGTGTAATAATACAGTAATGACAATATCCACAAATCATGTTTAGTGGTGGGACAAAACTTATAATTCCAATTTATGAATAAAAAGTAGTTTTACAACTGAAAGCACATAGACTTTAAAAATCATAAAAATTTTAAAATTTATCTTTCATCAATTATAGTACAAAATTCATATTTACATTAACCATTTAATTCTTTTCAATTCAAAATGTCCAAAATTTTTTAATTCATTAATTAATTTTTTTCATACAATATTTATAAAAAAAAAGTGTTCCGATTGATGCAAATCAAATTTATTAATTATATTAACACAATTTTAAATTTTTAATTTGTTGATATATTTTTAAAATGGGGTTTTTCAAGATCTTAGCTTTTAATTATATTAAATAATTCTGTCTAATTTTTTTTTTTTTTGGTTTTAAATGATTTCGGGCTAAACAGTAGTGGTTGTCACTAAACCTATTTTTTTTTTAATTCTCTTCAGGATAGCCAACTATTTATGTTTTAATTTAGTTAATTTTACTTATAGGAATTCTCAATAAATTTTTTTATAAGGATAATTCTCTAAATAACCTTTTTATACTCTCATAAAATATAATATTATATTTCATTTCCTATACTGTTTATTATATTTTAATTATGTAATACTATTATTATTTTATGTTCATTTTTAGAAAATCAAAAACTATGGAGCTGTGGAGTTGTTGGTTGTAAAGGTAACTTTAATTTGAATGCCTTAATATCTAATCACAATGCTAAAGATTGTCCATATAAATTTGATGTATGGAAAAATATAGTGGATGGATTAAAAAAAAAGCCTGACAGATTGAAGACTGATAATATTTCTTATAATAACTACAGTCGTAAGGTATCGTATTATTGTATTATTATAATTTTATCTTTTATTATTGGAAATTTAAATTTATTATTTATATACAATTTAAATTATTTTTTAGAACTTCAAAAAAAAAATTCAAAAGAAAAAAAGAAAATCAAAATAAATTGTACATGGTAATTTCAGTAAATATAAAGAAAATACATTTATAACGTTAAAAAAAATAATTAATGATGTTACAAACTGTTTGATTTTCGAACCGAACCAAACTCAAAATAATTGAAAATATTCGAACCAAACTAATCACAAAATAGTTCTGTTTAAATATTGAACCAAAAAAAAAAAAAAAACAAAAACAAAATTTAATCCTAATTTGTCAAAAATCTCAAAAAAACAAATCAAAAATGTTTAATTAAGTAGTTTTTTCTATTTTTAGGATGGATAATAATTTTTCCCATAATATATATGAGTGACTTATTATCGACAAATTTTTATTATCGTTTATCAATATAATATGATATGATATATTTATTAAAAATTATTTACAAATCATATACCCATATTCCATAATACGCTTATAAATATAGAGCAATGTTTATAAATATTTAATATTTGTCGTCTTAAAGATAATACACTGGTACTCGGTAAATTTATATATGTAGTCAGTATTTTGATGATTATTTTATTAGAGAAAAAAAGAAGCTCTTGAGTTCCCAACTATTAAATCAATTAAGTGCAAATTTTTTAAATTTTTTTCTAGTTTGATTCGAGTTTGATATTTAAATTGAATAGTTTGGTTCGGTTTAGGTTTGAATAAAAAATTGTAAGTTCGTTTCGGTTTGGATTCATTAACATTTAAAAAAGTTCGGTTCTGATTCAGTTCGACTTAAAAAATTTGAGTTCGTAACATCACTAAGAATAATATAATTAAACTACAAATATTTGTAATTATTTATTTCAAATATGCTTTATAAAAAATATCAAAATATTGATACTGGTGTTTTTCAAAAATATAATTCTTAAATATTAAATTCCAAAATTTAATAAATAGGAATTGTGTAAATTTATTTGTAGGTTAATTTTGAGAAATTCAATATATGAATGACATTGCAAAGTATAATATGGGTCATATATAATTCTCTACTAGACACATAAATATTAAATAATACTGATTAAAAATATTTAATTTAATAATCAATTATCACTTTTAACACCACTGATACATAAACGTGTTAATAGACTTTTTGAATGGGCCAATATATTTATACATCTAATTTAAATCAGTTTTATAGTTTTAAGCCAGGCATACGAGGGGGCACGGCAGTAGTGTCCGGGATAACCCAGAGCAATGTATACAAAGCATTCAGAATATTAACAACCATTTTTTTTTTACTAACTTCAATAAAGTCTTAGATTTAAATATTTAAATCTTTAAATCTTTCTTGTGTTATTTTATTTCATTTGTTATTGAAAACTCAAAAGCGTCCATAACAATGTCATTCGTGTATATTTGTGTTTATAGCTGTCAAACCAAACCTAGCTTTGTTATAGAAATTTATCCATAACCTTTAAGTGGTGTTGAAAGTGTAATTGAAGTAACCTATAATATGTAGACTAAATAGCTGTAAATTAACATCTGTCTGTATTTAAATGATGTTAAAAATAAGAATTAAATATCAGTATGATTTATAAGATATTTTTTTATAGGATATAGTAGATAATCTGAGTGAATGACCTTATTTTATTGATTTTGTAAACATATATTTTGGATGAATCAAAATACAATTGACTCAGTTGTAATGTAAAATAATTTTTGGATAAAACTGGTGCATAATAATTCATAAAATATACTATAAGTACCTTAATAATAACAATTTCAAGTAGTATGTACACTTATATACTACCCTCTTTAATATTAGATATGAATATTAATCATTATTTGATATCATTTTTACAAGACCCAGTCTTGAGTAAAATTAATATTTAAAAGATCAATAATTAAACAAAATCAAGGTTGCATAGGAGTTAACAAAAATTGAAATCAGTAATAAAAATTGTGTAACTGATTTTTTTTTATAAATATACTACCTACTCGTATGTTTTTATGAGCATTTAATGTTCATTTTTGTGGATCAAATTTATTTAAAACAAATGCAATTTACTTCTATAGATGGTATGCATTCTCAATGTGGGATTCTTGATCTTACTTATATTTTAAAATGTTTATGATATATTTATAAAAAGAAGCTTATTCACCTAAATAAGTTTTTAATGCTATCTAGAAACAATTTGATAAATAAGTTACAAATGCTCAATAAATTTTTTTTTTCTAATTGGTTTAGCATTTCAATCATATATATGTCATATATTAATGGATGGATCCAGTGGTATCATTTCAGTTTTTGAAATGGAGGAGTAAAAGTTTTGACCAGCCCAAATAACTGAAAAAAAAATTGGTTGCTACAGTCACTAACTTCTTCCCGCAAACATTTTATCTCAATAAAAATACCATCTTACATAATTTTATATTTATTGTCATAGGTACAATAAACTAAATAAATATGGTACCTACTTAGTTGATCAGGACTTGTTTAGACCGGGCACTATAGAATAGATATATGGAAATTAAATATTTATTAATATTTATTGATGGAAACCACCACTTAAGAACATATAAATAAATAGCCAGTGGTAAAAATAGGTACTTAAATATGGTATAGGTGCATGAAGTATATACAATACACAGCACAGTGTAAACTGCTATTATAGCGTTTGGGTTTTAATTTGTGTACTGTTATTTGTGGAAATCAATAGGTAAAATAACTAGTAATAGACTAGGTATTAATAGGTTCCTATTATAAGTTTGAAGTTCTAACCATACTATTGATATCGTCTATCGATATATTTTAATAATATTATTTATTTTACGAGTACGCCAAGCATGCATATAATTACTATATGGCATATGTTATAATAATTAAGTTACTTATTAACACGAATGTCGGCGGCTCATAAATAGCCCGACACCGGCTGATATTCGGTTGCATACTGGCCTTCTGCCAACAAGTGGGGGGCACATGTCCACCTTGCAACCTCTCCCTCCCCCCCCCCCCCAATGACACCACTGGATGGATCTAAACTTATTTGCTGTAAGTGATAATTGTATACAATACTACCTACTCAAAAATGCAATTTTGACTTTTACTTCAATACTATTGTTTATATTATGATTCGTTTTATGCTTTGTACATTCATTATATTGATGGTATAAAAAAAATCGAGTAGAAATTAAAGTTATCTTGTAACTTTAATATTAAATAATGGACATTATAAATTTAGTATGTGATAAACTGATAACTTTTGTGATAATGTTATTATTTATGGTTTAATATGTTTTGATTTTAATATTCAATGTAAAAAAATGTACCTACCTAATGTTTCTATTGTTTATGTTTAAAAAAGATTGTATTTTACTTTCAATGAAAAATGAAATCAAGTTGTTAAAGAAGCACTTAATTATTTCAATATCAATAATTTGTATTTTAATTTGTAATACATACAATATAAAATTTAAATTGTAATAATAGTTTTGTATTACCTAATGTAATTACATATATTGTGGTATATATAAGTATATGGCTTAATATCTAATATAATGCTATAAAAATAAGTTTATTATAATGATAATTTTTTTATTTAGTTAAAGAGCTACTTTATATACAAATATTTTTATGAATCCATTTGACTCATATAGGTATTTTATGAAAGTTTATATTTTCATATTTTTATATTATGTAATATTACTATTTTTGACAAAATTTAAGTTATAGTAATAGCATTAGTTTAGTATTCATGTTATTTGTTGTAACAGTATTATTATTACTATTAGCAGTATTTAAAATTTCATTATTGTCGAATATACCTATTGTTAATGTAATTTAATTTGGATGTAAGCAAAATGAAATATTTGATATTACTGTTATTTTATACATTAACTATTTTAAAATAAATTGTTAAATTTAATTATATTTAATAAATTATACATTATATATTTATTTAAAATTGTGGTTTTCAACAATTTTATTAAAAAACCTTTTTTTTTTTCATATAGCAAATGATTTCAGTGTGTATTATTTAGATTCAAAATAGGTTAGACTTATTGACTAAGTTATTTATCAAATTGGATAATATGATTAATATTTTTAAAAAATAACATGGTACCTACCTAATTAGTGTTATAATTGATTTATTTCTATTATATTATAAAACTCACCAAAACTTCTAGTTCAATTGAGTTATATTATAATTAAATAAAAAGGGTTTCTTTGTTTATTCTAATTAGGAAGAACAAAAAATAATTTTAAAAGTTATGAATAATTTTGTAAAAGCTTATTTATTTTTGTATTACAAACTTTCTATTAAAAATTTGTTTTGAGTATTTATAAATGTATAATAAATGTTTTCTATTTTGACATTTATTTAAAAATTAATCACAATTTTATATATTGACCAAATATCCAAATACTAAATATATTTAGGTATTTGGTAAATTTACCACTGGAAGTCACAAAGAAACCTAACCTATATTATTATTTAAGTAATAAAGAATATATTAATACAATAATTATCTATAAGTATAATCTATTGAATTAATTTAAGAATTATCTTAATTGTCTTATAATTTTAATATCAATATTGATTGATTTACTTCAATGTAAACTTATTGAATATTTGTTTTTCTCTTTATCTGATATTTTAGTGTTTATTACAAAAACTTACTTTAGAAAGTAGTCTCCATATATTCTAAATAACTTTTTTGAGATTTCGCTAAAGCACTTTCCTACTTCCATATAAAAGTTTAAAAACACTAAACCTATTAGTAAATATCCCAATACTTAGTTGTAGGAATAATGTATATCATGTCTAAAATATATATATAGAGAAATTAAACTATACAAAAAATAAACATACAAATGTCAAATAGGTACTCGACAAAATAAATAATTTATTTATTAGGTTTACCATTTGTACAGATCGGAGTGTTGTGCAGTGGATAGGAAGACAGACCAGAGTATGAGTGTGGCAGAGATGAGAATGTTAAGATTGACGAGTGGAGTTACAAGACACGACTAAATAAGAAATTAATATATAAGGGGTAGTATACGAACGGCTCCAATAATGGATAAAACGAGAGAGAATAAATGAAAATAAATATGACTTGTTTTAAAGAGGGAAAGTACAGACACAGTAAGAGAAATAAAAGGAATTTATGTATAAAGGAAATAGGGGAAGCGAATGACCAAAAGAAATATGGTGAGAGAGTGATATGAAAGAGGTGGGTGTAAGTTAGGAGGGTGTGGGAAGTTAAGTTCCTAGGTCGACTGATCCTAAATAATTGGGAGAGAGGGCAAAGGAGAAGAAGATTATTTGTCAAAAAACATTTAAAATCTATGTATAGAAAACGTACATTTTTTATGCCATACCCTCGAAAGTGACATCGTCAGGAAAGTTTCACCTTAAGTACGGTTTACGTAGTTCCTTGAATTTATATTTCTAGATGGAGGTCCAGGTGTTTAAAGTTTTCCATGTTAAAGTAGGTATATAAAACGGTTTATCAGTTAGTGGTTAAAATATTTTTATAATATATTTGAATAGAAAAATATCGTTGAAAGTTGACTTATTTTTATTAAATTAAAATGACTATAAAATTTAGGGATTGTAATGATTTCAATGGTTTAAGTTTTTGAGTATAGCGCTTATTTAATTTTAAAGTCTCTAGAACCAATATTTTCGGAATTACTATGGGAAAATAACTATACCTAATTTTATTTGCTAAATGTGTGTTATTATGCTTTTTTCGGTAGTTTTTTTTCTTACGTTTGAAAAAACTATCGTCTAAAATCAAAAATTACATATTTAAAGTACTAACTAGATAAAAGTTGATACCTATTGGAAAATGGGTGGGAAATGTAAACATTTGTAGCATTCCTTCTACTAGAACTTCAGGGTACAGACTTAAAAAAAAAATGTAAAATGAAAACACGTTTGATAAAATATACCTAGCATTTGTTTTAAAATCCTAACCATACTATTCAATAATAATAATAAAAAAAAAATTTACGAAAAAATCATATTTGTCGTTTTTTCCAAAAGAATATATATTTTTATTTTTATATTCTAAATGAAGCGAGGAATGTATTGGTTTTAAGATGTGTTTTTTTTCATCTGTCCCTATAGGTACAATTTTCGAGCAGGCGTTTGGAGTAAAATATTTTTTGATACCTAAAGAATTTATCCTTGTTGATATCTATTTTGAAAAGGTAATTTTTCGATTTTTTCAGTAGTTTTCTTGAGCGTAAATGAAAACTATTTCTTATAATAAAAATATTTTATAAACGCGGGAGAATTGGAAAAACAAAAAAAGTCATATAAAGTTTCATGGTTAGCTATTTTTTAACTAGATTATTTTATTAATATTATATTTACCGAACTTCGTTCAGAATCTTCATTCCAATGCAATGATTTATCTTTGGTTAAAAACTAAAAATAATAACAATACACAATCCTGCCCGAGGATCGCAGGGATGATGGACCAATCTGGAGACAACTTAATGTTTTTAAAAAAACAATCCGTTTAATTAATTAAAAAATACTGAAAAAAAAAACAACAATAAAATATTTGAGTGAAATTTGACGTCTTTCGAATGTGATTCAACTTATAAAAATAATCCGGGATGTCAGCGAAAATAATAATTGCGTACCGTTCCGAATGCTATTGGAGAGAAAAACGCTAATTGACGTTAAACTCGTGTATTATTACGTACCTACTTACAATAAAATATATTGTATTCAAAAGTTATTTCTCCGTTAACGAACTTTACATTACGATCGATCAATAGTAGGTACCTACTATCAATGGTAATACTTACTACGCCTACGCGTTTATTAATAAAGAAAAGAACAGACAGATTGTAATAATTTGTTAAACAAATATTGACCTTCTATCTGAGGTGATGTAAAATATAATGTAGGTATGTATGTACAGCCATTTATAACAAATTTTTTATTATAATATATTATTTAAACGGTTTTTTTTATCAAAAGGACGTCAAACGCATGGTTCTAAGGAGTTGTGCGCCTATAGAGAAATGCTGTGCAAGTGAAATTATTTTTAATACATTTTAATGTCCCAAAACATGTAGGTACCTATCCTACAGCACGTAGACCCTCCCTGGAAGGTCTTTGGACGGTCCATTGGGACCGTGAGACGCTAGTAGGAAGTTCCTGTTTAGATCCCGGACTGGTCTGAGAAGGTCTTAGGCGGTCTGTAGGCTTCCGGATGTCCGAGTTGAGACCACCCACAAGACTGCCCGCAAGGAACCAATTAAAATGATAACATTTATAAAAATTACAAAAAATTAAAAAAAAAAAAACTATCAAATGACTGTGGGAGGGGGGCCCCGCCCCACCTGTGGACGTTGGATGCCTTCCAAGACCGGAAATTTTTAAAAATGTGCAACAATTTTCCATTTCTGGACCGGGGATTGAACTGCCGACTTTTTGACCGGAATCGTAATCCTTAAACCACCGCGTCATCTCATATTGATAGAAATATTGAAAGTTTTACTCGCGTAGGTACCTACCTATATAAGCACTTCACTATTTCAAATGTACAACGTACACTTAAATATTATATCTGCATTCACGCACAGTAAATATCTAATACCACAGTTATTTTCTATTATAATTAGCCCCCACCCCCCAAATTATTCATAGCCCCAAAATCAAAATTATTTTCTTATAATATTATAAAATATTATATTTTATTGATATTATAAAATAAATGAGTTTCAAAATTGTCGTCTTATGATAATTGATTTTTGTTTTAGGTACATTTTTTGAGAAAGTAATTCAACGAAAAAGTTGATAACTTTATTCATATTCTAATTTACGTTTTTTAGACAATATTAGGGGTAATTCCCCTCTAATATTTTAGTCTTAGCCCTCTAAATACGTCTATACTCCCCTGAAAAATTATTATTCTACGACTTTTAAGATAATTTTTTTTTATATGAATAAATATATTAATGACATATTACCCCTCTGAATTTCACTCCCCAACGACTTTTTTTGCGTAATCATATTACAAATATACACGCGTTATATTATTTTATATGAATAAAATCATTGATAATTTATACGTCGCCCCACCATCCTGATATTTTTTTCTAGTTATGACCTTGTCATAATATAATATGTACCTGTCCTATCAGGAAGTTCCTGATAGGCATTAATTAGGAACTAAATAAGAACTACCCGAAAAGGTTAAAATGCATTCCGTCGGAAAGTTCCTGATGGGTAGGTATCTATTGGGTACCAAACGGGAGTCCCGGGAGGGTCTGATTCCTTCCGACAGAAAGTTCCTGATAGGAATAGGTATCATTTGGGTAAAAACAGTCGGCTCCCGGGATATTCTGTGCTGTTAGGGCACCTACTAAAAATTTAATAAATATGCATTTATCATTTGTACCTTAAAACATTGATATAAACTAGTAAACCAATACACATTTAAACATTTACTAAACCTTGAATGCAACATTTAAATGTAATGTTAAACATTAAATTAACATTAAATTTGGTTTGATCGAATGTTGCTAAACATTTCAGTCAACCTTATTATTTGAACAATTTTTGAAGGTTTATGAAACAGTGAATCGTGCTTCTGAACCCTCCTCTCCCCCTCCCCAAAAAAATTTTTTTTTAGAAGCAACCATGAATTTTTATTGTATTCCCTTCTCTATCCTATTATTGTACTACCACCTACCTTTCTGGAACGGATTTTTTTTTCTGATAAATTTTGCAACAAATCTTGATTCTGGGCAGTTTGATTTTCACCATCACTTAGGTACTTAACAATTTTTATACTCACGCTTAACCGACCGAGCTACTCCAATGATACAAACGTAGTCGGAATTGTTGTCAGAACAAGCTTGGACCGATGTGTCAAAATGTGTTGTGCACTAGGTACCTATATAAACTATATATAGGTATACCTATAAATATATATATATATATGTATACTATTATACTAAGGTATATAACATACTAAAAATCAATTTTTTGGCTAGTCCAATATAAAATTGCTCATAACTCAAGGGGAAGTAAATCTAGCGCCTCACGATTTTGTCCACCCTCCTTTTTTGCTTAAAACCCCTGTACATAGGTTCCCATAAGGGGGGCTGGAAGGGACATAGCTTCCTCTGGAGAATACCAAAAAAAGTTACTTTTAGTATGCTATACATCGGAGTGTATAACACACTTTGACATCAGACAAAAAACGATTTGACTTCTATTAAATTTGCAATGATGATTCAAAAATGTCCCTCCTTTGCCGTGTCTATATTATCGTACACTTTTCCACGGGCAATTAATCCTCAATTCTAAAAAAACCTTTGTTGCGGGTAGCCGAGAAGTTGCCCTTTCTTTATGTGGTTTTAGATACCCCTTCTCTTTTTTTAAACCCTATATTTAAAGATGTCTATGAGAGATTTGGGGAGGCCTATATACCCTCCTGGAAAATAACTTTATAATGGATTATTGTTAAAACTGGTAGTTTATAAGTTATAATATGAAAATATTATAATTTATTTAGGTCTGCCCCATCTGAAATTTATTCTATAGGTGCTAAACATTGAACAAAATGATAATGTTGAATTAAACATTGTCTTTTGAATGTTATGTTGAACATACATTTATAGATAAGAAGAAATTGTATAATATGTATTTAGATGTATTAAAAAAATAAAATTAAAATAAATCCAAATTTATAAAATGGGGGTGGCTGGTGACACGGCAAAATGAGTTTTTATATTTTTATATATTATGTTATTATTTTTGTGTTAATATTACACAATTTCGGGTAGGGAGAATGGAGGGGAAAATGGTTTCGAGAATGATCGTATAAATTTATATAAATAGAGTAAGTACTAAATTTTGATTTACAAAATTAAGAAAAAAACTGTATTTTTATGAAATGGGGGCCAGAAAGCTATTATGGTTACAGTACCCCCATAGTTTATTCGTTATTGCGTCCAAAATAATGTTGTAGAAATTCTAAAAAAAGTCATACAAATACATACAAATAACGTACTAAATATCTGCATAAAAATTATAATGAATTTCCAAAATGGGGGAGGGGGCACATGTTTTTGGCTGTTTTGAAATTATACGAATGAGATACAAAGTGGAGGGTACACGACGGTACATAGCGTGTACTCACTACAAATATTTTAATATATATAAGTGTACCCAAAATACATTCGTAAATCCGCTTGTATTATACAGCTACATTTTGAAAAAAATATTTAACCAAATTAAGTTATGAAAATGTTTACAAAATAAAGATAGTGTAATATAGCACAAGTAAAAATATTTTTTCCATTTGATTATTTGATGTATTACAGAAATATTGTATAATTAATATATAGGTACCTATCTAATATAATATTGTGTTTTAAAATATGATATAAAATGTCTTTCCCTTGGTATAAAATATATATATATTTCACAATTTAAAATTGCTATAAAGACCCCAAAATTGAGATAGTATTTTTAAAAATATGATAAGTCAATATAAAAGCTAAGTATCATTATTTTATTTTGTAAAAAATATGAAGTATTTAGACGCATTTTTTTTACCAAAATTCGAGTATACCTATTCCACAATGAATAAAATTAATTTACGTTAATTTTACATACATTTTTGGTGAAAATATTATGTCTCTAGGACAAATTATCTTCGGAGAAGAAATAACTAATCTCGAATTATCGAAATTGTGTTTTTACCGTTTTGTGTACTTTTCGGTAGTTTTTCCTCGCGCATTAATAATCTATCGAGAAACTCAAAAAATATATTTTCTAAAGTATTTACCAACTTGATGTAATTCGCTATCTAAAAATGGGTAAGCACTCCTATACTAGAATTGTTGATATAAATAGATACCTTCGTGTTTAAGGAAAGGAAGGGATATAATTTACTGTTTAGAAAAACCATAGGAAAAATTCTTAGAATAAATCCTAGTACCTATACCCGTATATGTATGTCTAGTTGTGATATTTAAGTAGTAAAAAAAATTTAGGATTTTTGGGGAGTTTGAGCAGTAGGTACATGATTTAAACCATGTTTATTAGCATAGGGGGGGGGTGGGTTGGGAATTAGCCACCAAGTCAAGAACCTGTACTGTCCAAACCCACCAAATCGTAATTTTATTTTTATTAAAATATCACAACTAGATTATATTATATATAGAATATATTTAACATATATTTTTATAGTCTATGGAGTAGGCAGTGGTGTAGTCATTAATAATGTTTTGGGTATATGCTTCAATTTTGCAATATAATTTATAAATTTAGGTAGGTACCTACCTACTTTTATCGTGTATTGAAAAATTTAAATTTTTCTTAATTTTTTTTTTAAAAAAATGTGGTATTCTCTTCTTATTTAACGTCTCTTAGAGTTTACATGTATCGGGGGATTCACACTAGAGCTTTTAGCGTGTAACTTGACAGCGTTAATTAATTATAGACAAGAAAATTAGAACATTGATAAAAAAAAACTGGTGAAAATAGTGAACAGTTTAAACGAAACCGCGCTAAAAGCTCTATAGTGATCTCTACTAGATTTTCAAGGTTTAATTTTGTTATATATACGCTTGTTATAATTTCGTGACGTCATGGATTTTAAGCGTAAAACTCGAGGTACGACTGGATACTTATAAGTACTTTTTTTTTAAAACTTATTTAGTTATTTTCCTATACTCATCAGTTTTTCCAATTAAAATAAATTTAGTGTTTATAAATTGGACGGTGCCCGGGTATAAGGGAATATGTCGGTTTTGACAATTTTTTTTTTTTTTTATTGCAAATTCTCGTAGGTTATAATAATCCATATTGATCGAAATGAAAAAAATAACAAACATTGAAGAACATAATATAGCATGATATTGATGAAAAATTTCAACTTTTGGATGTTTTTGACAGTTTTTTTTTTCTAGTTTCCCGAAATGTATAGTGTTTTTGTACTTATTCCCTTTTACCCGGTCACCGCTCAATTATAATAATCGTACAAACAAATGTTTAAAAAAAAAAAAAAAAAAAAAAACAAACAGTAAAATGATTTACCGACCATTTATTTGAATGAAGTAATATATTTTATTAGGGGATACGATCGTGTATACCCTCCATTACTACACCACATGTATGTCGAAACGAACGTGTACCTATACGACCGATCATAATCATCTGTTCATCCCGTCGGGAAGTCGCGAATATTTTACGAGTGCGATCACCACCGGTTACCATACGGTTAGGTACAGTTTACTTTTTCGTGGTTTATTAATATTTACTATGATGGCGTAATATTCGGTGTTTACGATCGCCCGTGATTACTTATGCATCCATATAACTAATAACTATAAACAATGATACCGACGAAAAACGACCAGATTACCCGTCTTTACGTACGTCCTAACCTATACGTCTCAATTTCGTGTCGATACGACACTATACGCGTGCTATATGTCATAGGTACACCTCATCATTGTTATCCAAACCGCCATCGTCCATCTTTCGTCCTTTATTATTTCTTATTATTTACCTATGTATAATATTTAAGGTTATATTTACTTTAAATTAAATATATAAATTAAACCGTCGCGGTGAACGATGTCCGGTGTCTATATCGAACCACGGTAAACAACCGCGAATCCACATAAAAATATTTTGGGCCGCTTGCTTGCCGACAAAGAAAAACGAAAACATATTTTCTGTTCGCGTTTCTTTACGTTTCCTCTCTGCTATTCTATTTATTTAATAATAAAATAAGTAGGGTGTGGACAAAAAAAAAAAAAAAAAAATCATCGCGACATTTTACATTT
Organism: Pemphigus obesinymphae; assembly: GCA_025469235.1. Lineage (NCBI taxonomy): Eukaryota > Metazoa > Arthropoda > Insecta > Hemiptera > Aphididae > Pemphigus > Pemphigus obesinymphae. The sequence continues at coordinate 470 of JAIPRL010003883.1, read as the reverse complement.
AACGCGTGTAAAAATTAAATTAAAAATATTCATATAGGTACGTTCATATACCTGTACGTGGTCACGCTCTGTAAAGACAAAAATATCGTCTTAATCACAGCTCGCTAAGGTCGTTATACCATCCACCGTCGTTTCGATAACCCATAATATTATCGGTGCGAATATAACCAAAGTTTATTTATTTATTTATTTATTTAAATAATATACGCCAAACAGCTTTAGATAGGATAGACAAATAATGATAATAATAGGTAGGTAATAATAACGAAAAAAAAAAAAGTTAGTTAATAACAGTAAAAATAATAGACAAATAATGATAATATTAATAACAATCTTCTTCTTTTTCTCCTTCGCCTTCTCTCCCAACTATTTGGGGTCGGCAACCCTGGTCCTACACTTCCACTTAACTCTATCTCCCGCATCTTCTTCACTTACTCCCACCTTCCTCATATCACTCGCCATTACATCCC
>JAIPRL010003882.1:25862-42760 GCA_025469235.1 Pemphigus obesinymphae | reverse complement strand
TTGTTTTTTGTTTTCTTATCTGGAGAATGTCTGGTGTATCCGAGAGCAGAGTCGTTCCATACTTTATTAATATTTTTTTCATGTACATAATTGTCGTTATCTTGCTAGTTACATTGTAATATTATATTTATGAATATTTGTACCTACTTATTTGCCACGCGTGCATAATATAACAAGTAGGATTATCAAATGGGATTATCTTAAAATGCTGTACAATTTAAAGGTAGAAAATGTTTATGTTCTGGAACCCGAATTACTATTCGACATTTACATTGCACAAATAAAAAAATGAATGTACCTTTAGTAGCACAAACATTAAGCGAGGCAGATGAATTTTTGTTTTTAAAATCAAGTCTGGGTTTGAAAATGTAGTTGCTACAGTAGAATTCATATCAAAATTCTAGATTAGATGAAATAAAAATCTGAAAATTTAAATTAAATTAAATCTATTCTGTGTTCATAGTTTATGTCTTTTAATTTGGCACTCAATTTGAAAGCAATTATTGTAATAAAAACACACAATAATAATATAATATTCACATCAAATTATCAGTTATTAATTACCAGGTAACCACATACATGTCACGATAGAATTAACTAGGTATGATCACACAGCTCTAACGCGCATATCTTAGATATTATCTTATTCCGTGCTTTTGGCCATTCCATATCTTTAATCTTTATTATCTATGGTTGTAGCACGGACAATAAAATATTTATATTGGCTCTACTGCTATTCACCACGCCCCAACGACTCTGTACAGCGGTGATGGGTCTGTTGGCTCTGACAACAACCAATCGCCGCCATGTAAAGCCGTTCAGTAATTGTGAATTGTGATTTTAACGTTATTTTGTGCTCGTACAGCAATCCTTTTTTTGCCATATTTCATGTTTTCAGTTTGTGGTTACAAATTCAATAGTTGGCGAAAAGATCCATTGGTATGATCTATCGACATCAGCGTCGTCGTACCTACGCTTTCTTCAGTCTTCACAGAACATTTTGGTTAGAGTAAACCCACGTGGTAAGTACAGTTGGTATCCTACAATCACGGTCAGTTTCATATCACGGGTTATTATGCACATTTTGTTAGTTTTTATTGAAACAACTCATCTAGGTGTGTGGCCAACCCACTAAATAACATAATGAATATTTGAATTAAATATGTAATGGTAAATCAAAAGGAATAATGATATCTCTCACACGTGATGTCGAACTGGGAGTGATTATGGGAGACTAACTGTCTTAACATATCACAATTCTTTGTAGTTTGTTGTGTCCTTTTTTTGTTGACCTAATCGTAACGGAGTGCAAGTCATCGGCGTACGCCATGGTTCAGAAATGTTGGTAGCGAACAAATTAATTACAAAGTTTCAGAATAACAACGACAATAGTCAATCAAAAGTAAGTTATAAATTAATATCTAACAATTAAAAAAAAAAATTCATTTGTTGTACCTACTTACATGTTTATTTCTTTTTAGTGTTCCTGATAATAATATATCCAATAACAATTTGACATTCTTAATGAATGTGTGGAAAATAAATTTGAAATAAAAACAGAAACAAATCGTGGAAATACTAGTATGTGTTTTTTCTTCATTTTGGAAGACTGCGCTACAAAAGAAGAAACAGAATGTATCAAAATAAGAATGAAAATAATCATTCGTTTTATAACGAGTAGTATGTTTAAACCTATAATACATATCAATTAAAATTAATATTCAATTTGTTTTTTTTTTTTTTGATAAAATTGAATATATGTCTCTTCAATATAATATATTAACAGAAAATGATTATAATTCGAATAATTTTCAAACGTCTATAAATGTTTTAAAACCAGTTCAAAATGATAAAAATAATTATTACATGAAACAATTAGAATTTATAAATCTGTTACTTTAAACTGATAAATATTTTTTAAACCATTTTATAGTAATTACAATTTTAAGAATTCTGAAACATGCGCAAAGAACTAAAAATAAAATTAATTTTATATTTAGTTATATTATAGTAGAAAACAATACATTTAGGAGTACTTATTTATATTTACATATTCGCAATACACTGAATGTGTTTATTTGTACTATAGATACCAGTGGTGTTTTATCTAGGTGTGCAAATTGTATGTTAACGTCTTACAAAATCTATGTGTTTAATGATTATTTTAATAATAATAAATTTGCTTTTTAAAAATAAAAACAATGTACGATTATTTACATAATATATAAATAATATTAATTATTAAATATATACCGATTTTCATAGATGCATTTATTATTAGTATATTATGAAACATGAATAAATAATATATTGAACCAACAAAACAAATACTACCGGTTTTTGCCAACAAACTCAACCACAATGTGTTTAGGTGTTGTAGGACGTTAAATATTTTGTTAACAGCTTCATAATATCTTTATCTTTATACCTGTGATCGTATTTCATTGTATTTCCATCTAGTAACTTCGGTACAGTACGTCAGTACCAATACCTGACCAAAGTATACAATTTTGAAACAACGACTCCTGGTATACGGTTATGCCGTCGTATATTGTTTTCAATTATTGAGTACAATCTGTACTTCTGTAGCAAACTATAGTTTATCACAACTGGAAAGTGTATTATAGTATATAATATAAAAAATATATATTATATATTTTATAGAATTTACCTGTTATACCTATTATTGATTTCAAAACATACAAAAACGTCACATATTATATATTTTGAGCATGTTATTTTTTATATGTAAGAGGGGGGGGATTTTATATTTTAGAATAATGTCCAATGTTCCAAGTCAGGAAACGCCACTGATAGATACCTACTGCATATATTACAATATTTAACGTGGATAAATTAGTTTTTTTGTATTTTACTACTATTGAATTATAATTTACATAATCGCTAAATAATATATTTTTATTATTTATTAATGATTTATAGAGTGTGTTCCACTTCTATAAATATTCTCTTTTTGTTGATGATTTAAAAATGTACATGGTAGTGACGTCCCTTAAAGATTGTAAGATGCTGCAAGATGATTTTGTTCGCTTTTAAAATTGGTGTATAGATAATCGTTTAAAAATTAATACTGATAAATGTGCCTAAATATTCTTTACTAGAAGTAAAAATCCATTTATGTATAATTAATTTATTGATGACCAAATGCTCAAGTTAGTATCTTCTATTAAAGACTTAGGTATCATTCTATCTGTTGATCTTTATTTTTTGGAACATATTTTATTTATTTATAGCAAAGCGATGCGCATGTTAGGGTTTAAAAATATTCAATGGTAAAAAACTTTATATTGTTCTCTGGCACGTTCGAATGTAGAATATGGGTCTATAATATGAAATACATCTCAGCTTTGTCATATAAGTCGTTTAAATAACGTACAATCCTAATTTTTAAGATATTCATCTTATAAGTTTATGATGAATTGTCCAATAAAAGAACTTGTTTCGAAATTATGTATACACTCACTTTCTTCCAGATGTAAATTTAATGATGTGTCATTTATTCTTGAAATTTTAAATGGTAATATTATTTGTTCTAAAATCGTAGTAGAAAAACGTTGGTTGGTTCCAACTTTTTACTCCAGATCTAAAATTACCTTTTATGAGTCATTCCCAGACAATCTTATAGTTTTAATCAACCTAAAAGTCGTATGCTTCGTGCTTGTAATAACCTTGATGATTTTGACTTCATTTTTTATAATGAATCTAAACTTTGACATTTATGTTTAAATTTTGAATAATGAATTGATCACATAGATTTTTTTTTTCTTTCATACTTAAAATTATTGTTGATTTCATTAGGTACCTATATTAATAGTTTTACATTATTTTTATATTTTTATACTTTATTTATTAGCTATTATATTATTTTATTAATTGTTATATTATTTATTCTTAAGTTAAATTTATATTATAAGCTATACTATGTATACACTTTTGCCTTTTTGGATGTCAATAACCAACATAAATATAAACATATATTATTATTCCACGCTTACACCTATTATTCTATGATAATTCTATCAGAAGTGTTTTACTTGTGTTTGGAGTATACATATATTTTGTTGTACATTGATATAGTTAATAACTTTTTACTGAATTTTACATGTTTAAATTAATACAAAATAAATCAAACATTTTGTTACATATTTATATATTATATATTTGTGTTATTACAGTAGAGTCTATTCCCTAGTAATATGTATATTTATATAGGTATATATGTGAAATATTGCAATAATAAAATAAAATAATTAATTAAATGTAATTATAAATTTATATTTTTAATAATATATAAAATAATTGAGTTCAGAATAATATTATAAATATATATAATATATACATACTAAAACACAATAAAGAATAAAAATTAAACAATTTATACTAGGTAGGTACACAGTAAAATACATAAAAACAACACATATTTAATGTTCCTTCCTAATAAAATAATTTAGGAGTTATATTGTTTATTGTACCTCTATTTAAACAAGTTATCTTTTACTTTATTACTTTATTTATAATAGGCAGGTATTTAAATTTTAAAACTATTAACAATAAGTAATTTATTTTTTCTACCTAACAAAATGTCTTGCAGGTTGACGAGTAATAATACCAACCCACAGCAGCATACTTATAGGGGGTTATCTGGATGATATATCATCCCCCAAGGATTTTTTTTTTTTAAATTAATCAAAATTTTTTTTATAAAGCTTAAATCGTAATCGTATTCGTAATCAGTGTGTTATCAGTAGTAAATAGTGTATTGTTTTTTTTTTTTTTTTTTTGTAATTTATTGTAAATATAAATAATCGTTCCTATATGGTCATTTTATACACCTTATCTATAAATGGTTTAGTAATGCCATTGATTATAAATATATTACTATATTTTTTTATTAATTTATAATCATTGGTAATACTAAACATTCATCACAATATTCATGTGAATATAGAAGAAATGTTATCTATGATAAAATGGCTCGAAAATCCCGTGTAATGGACATTATTTTGTAATATAATAAATTTGAGAATAAAAATTATAAGTACCAAAATAAGTTTGTTACACAGTAAACAATAAACAGTATGGATAGAAGAAACCAGCGTCATGTTAAAAAACATAATGTAATATAACGAATAAGGGAATCCGCGAGGGGCAGAGTTCATAACTAATACGCCAATTTTGTTTTGGCTGTATCCAAATTGCATGTGGCTTTTACAATGACGTATTTTCAATTTTTTTTTGGGTGGTCCAAGTATATTGAATATTTTATTATATTTAGAGGCAAAATTGCTTGGCTGAGAGACAAAGGACTGTTGTTAGACTGTTGGTAAAGAGGGGAGGGAGGTAGCGGGGTCCATGCATTATATTGGTAAATAATACCATTGATTATATAATAATATATATATATATATATAATATATATAATCAATGATAATACTTATTCAAAATGTTTCATTTTAATTTTGAACTCTTTAAAATTTTTATCTTCACTTAGTTTTGATATTTTTAGAATATTATTGTAAAATATTTTGCATCACATGACAAATTTGATCATTATAGACATTAGTACAAATAAAAAATGAGTGATAAAATAATTTTTCAACAATCCACATTTTTACCGGGGCTTGAAAACGTTATATTTATAACGTTATTATAACGTTATAACGGAATAAAATCGATAACGTTATAAAACGAAAAATGTTATAACGTTATAAAACGATTATTAATTATATTAATATTATTTTTAAATCACGTTAAATAATCAGTATCACCCAAAGGCCAAATTAAAACACAAGTATTTTAATGTCTATATGAAAACGACTAAATACATCACGCGTTCGGGCGCGATCTTGTACTAATATTAATAGCTAAACACGCATTTGTTGTTTCTGTCTACCCAATAGGTAATATAGCAAAATCACACTACGTAGAATGTAAATTGTAGAATTTAAACGAATTTGATAAAATCGTTAAATTTCAATTTGGTATAACTTTAAAACCAAGTCCGACCACCAAATTCTGACTTCACCATTATATTTTGATCAAAAAGTAAAGTAAAAAAAAAAAACAGAAAATCAAATTTTCCCGTCAACTTGAAAAGCTATACGCCTATTGTGAATTAAATGACTCGAAATTGAATATGCTATTAGTAGCCTAAAATTGGGAAAAAAATTTCCAAAATTGTTTTGCCTTCATATTGTGCTAATACATATTTGATGTAAATTTCAAGTTTATTGATTTATTATTTCCTCAAAATTTAAACACACCGAAACGCCGATAAAGTTTTACCTACCTAATCAAAAAAAAAAAAAAATTGAAATGGCTATTAAAAATATTGAAATTAACAATTTTTTAAATTTTATATTTGTATTTAAAATGGCATACTTTTAACACGGTATTAAATTTTCAGGTCTTAAAAACTAAAATTAAGCCTATTTTGAATTAAATGTCTCAAATTTGCGTATTGCTATAAATAGCCTAAAAATAAGTAAAAGTTTTCGAGACATTTTTGTATTATTATTTTACATATATATATATATGTTTGTGATGAAAATTTCATGTTCTAGTATCAATATTTTCGGAGTTATGAAGAATTTTACCAAAATCATGTTTACCGACTTTTATGCTAATTTTTTAATAGTTTTTTCTTATGCATTTATCGAAAAAGTTAAAAAAATCGAAAAATTACCTCTCTAAAGTATCAACTAGATGCAATTTCCTACCAAAAAATAGTGCTACTTGTAATTATCGGAGCATTCATGTTATAGAATTTTTGATTACAGACATAAAAAAAACAACATCATCGTAAAACCAATACATTTCTCAGAATCTTAAAGGTCAAACCTATTAAATTATATAAAATGTTCCTATTGGGGGGGGGACATTGTTCCCAATTCCTCTCTGTAAATATCTGCCCCTGGTACATGTATAGTAAAAATAAAAAAACGTTATAGAACAGAAAAAAATCGATAACTTTATAAAACGAAAAACGCTATAACGCAAAAAATAACGTTATAAAACGAAAAACGTTATAACGCAAAAAAAAAAATAACGTTATAAAACGAAAAACGTTATAACGCTAAACAAAAATAACATTATAAAACGAAAAACGTTATAACGCAAAAATTAATAACGTTTTCAAGCCCTGATTTTTACATTCATACATTTTTTTTAATTTCGTAACTTTTTTTATATGATCCAAACTGTATAGTAAATGGAGATTTTTATTTTTGAATTATTTGAAATATTTTAGGCATACTTAAGTATAAGTGACGACAAGGTTAACAGTCTTTGATAGAAATACTACATAAAACAAACTACAGGATAGATCACGAGAGTTGTAAAATCTAATATTATACATTAATTTGGTATACTTCTAAGTTTTAATTGATAAACTTCCTTTAAATTTTAAAGCTGATTATTTCTTTTAGTTTGGTAATAAATGACAAAAGTACCTAAGAACCACAGCCTAGTTTGTTCGAGCGTAATGCACAGACCGACCGAAGGACCAGTCAGTGGTCCAAGCCACACGATCAAAACTATTAAAAAAAAAGGAAATAAGTAGTATTTTTGGTTTGCCTGGGTAGGCAATCTAAATAACATGCGCCTTGTTATCTTTGGATAGGTGACTTAATGGACATTCACCTTGTATTTTATCGAGTAGGCAACCTAAGATGCCTAACAGCGAAGACGACGAGTACGGGACGGAAATAGGAACAATGAATTTATGATACGGAACAGGGAGATGGGACACAATATAAGAGAAATAATATTACAATAATATAATCTCAAAAACTAAATATGCCTACGATGTTTCCGTACGGGTGAACGGGATCTGCGAAGATGACAATTCCCTTGGGTACCGTAGATGTACAAAGTAGGTTAGGTAGGCAAGGTAGGTCAGGTTAGGTTAGGTACTCTCACCGCTGCACTCTCATTGACCGGACCATTGCGGAGTGACCAAAACTCGAATCCGCACAGCCGATAATGAAATGGATTCACCTGCAGTCGTGTTTACCGGAACGATGGAGGTTGACAGAAGATATTCGCCAACGCAACCGACAATGAGTATTAGGTATTAGGTTTGAGAAGGCAATAGGATGAACAGAATTAAGTGTGTAACACGCAGGTTGTCCGAAGAATATTTAGGTAATTTTTTTTTATTCCGACGAATGTTATATAAATAATTACACACATTTAGAATACCTATGTAATTTCTAATGCTATAATAGCGAGTAGAAAACGAAAAGAATATAAAGCCAAGTAAATAATACACAGGTACGAAGAACGAGGAAAATAAAATATTTACCTATATATTGCCTCAATGGCGAACACGAAAAAAAAGGATTTGCAATATTATTATGTGGACGATATGTTTCGACTGACTGAAAATTTAACAATTAAATAATAATAACGTATGAACGAAACAAAACAAAGATATGATAATAATAATAGGTACAATAATAATTAAGACGGCAACGACAACAACAAAACAACAGATTTGATGAAATAAATATTTATAATAACTCAAACACATACCGGTAACTAGGAACGAGAGAGGACGGACGAAGATAAGAAAGGTCGGCGACTTTATACGGTCAAGATTTTAATAATTTTAATTGTCTTAACACTAGTAATAATAATATAGTTCATCGAATTTTGATAAGGTACCAAAAAAAAAATCCAACCACATTTATAAAATTGTTTTAAATAGTTACCTAATACATTGGAGACATTGGAGACTCAAATATATGTTAAAAACATTTTTAATGCAAGAATTATACATAGGTATAGGTATATATTTTAATCATTATTAAAATCTTTTTTTTTATTAAAATATCTACATACATTGTGAAATGTTCAGGTGTTTAAAACCAATATTTTTGGATTTAAGGGGAAATAACCATTATTTAACCAGTTTTTTTTTCCATATTTTTCGATAGTTTTTCAAAAATCGACAAATTAACTCTTCAAAGTACCATGCTGATAAAATGTTATGCCAAAAAATAAGTAGGTACGCATTAAAAAATTAGATCATGACGTCAAGTCTTCTGGTCGATAAATTGCTCAAGGAAAAAATATTTAATATAAAATAAATAAACATCATTGTAAAACGAAAAAACATTTTGCACCGCTCAGAATCTAAAATGTAGTCATTATATTCATTTTTAGGGCATTATTATTAATTTTTCAAATCATCAAACTCTATTTCCAGTTATTATATTGTTTAAAAAAAAAATCTATCTACAAAAATTAATTATAGTTAACTAATTAAGTTTTTAAAATCAATATTTTTTTATTCTGGGGAAGGTCAGTACCACTGGATTCCCTCCCCTCCGTAAATACGTCACTGGGCATTTAAAATGGGACTGTCCGAATTGCATACGGTGTTTAAAATAAAAATATAATTGATATAAATGTGATGTAATATAAAAATTTTAAAAATATATTTATATTATTAAAATCTATTAGGAAGAATTAATAGTATGATTATATCATAATATGAAGAAAAGAAAAAACGAAATATTGAATATTAAATATTGAAATGTACTAGTAGTATATAGTGTCAAACTTTTGTTGTTTAGATACCTAAAATTAATTGATATATTATTGTTTTATATTTTAAATGTCAATATTAATAATTAATAATTGCATTTAGTATTTTCTATTGAACTTCTAGAAATATAATAAAAATATGAATTATTTAAATTAATAATTTATAAATACTTCATAAACATAATTTAATTTTATATGTAAATTTCATTGTTAATACCTGCCAAATGGCCATTTTCTATCTATTTAAAGAGACAATATACGTATACACTATGGGCAGTGCCGGATCTAGGGGGGGGGGGAGTGAGCCGGGGCAGTTGCCCCGGGCGCCATTATGATGGGGCGCAAAATGTAAATATTTAAACTTTTCTCGTCCCGTTTTTGATTCATTGATCACTTGATCACTTAGGAATTGACGAATGACTTTTTTTTTTTTTTGCTTATTAAAATTGAAAAAGGGACGCTACAAATTATTTTTTGCCCCGGGCGACAAATTCTCTAGATCTGGCACTGACTATGGGTACCCAAAAATAAAATTTTTTTTTACTCTATTACTATTTCAAAACGATATTTCTCAATTATTTCCCGGTAGAGCAATATTGAGCCTCAGTAAGCACATATAAACAACTATTTCTAGCTATTTTTAGAGTAATATAAAGCAATTTTTTATATATAAGTTCTGACAGCACTGGTTTTATCAGTGTTGTCAATCGATATTTCGTAAAGGTGCATTCAACTACTCGTCGTGTCATGGCATGCGTGGTGTTACATTCTTTTTAAAAAAAAATAAATATTTACACGTATAGTTCAAAATATCTAGAAGGGTTATGGTCCCTATGGCCCACTCCCTAAATGCCGCCTCTGCTCATGAAAATTAAAATCTATAACATATATTAATTACATGTTGAACGCCCCTAAGTTAAAAAAAAAAAATATTTAATAATATATAATCGATACATATATATATATATATATATATATATATATTATATACTGTATAGTACAATGTACTATTAATACATTATTAATTCTTTAATTATTGTATAAATATCATAATGTGCTAAATGAATATATAACAATATATAAATATCCTTTCCGTGATCAACCACTGCAGGATTATAATTGTCGATCCAAGCCGCCTTTCTTTTCTAGTAGGTAGGTATTTCATAGTATATTATAAGGATATAAATTAACATTACATCGCATCGCCAACATCATTAGGCTAAAATAGAATAAAAATAAATAGAATTACAAATCTTTAGTGTTCTAAATAGCTACGTGCATGACCTCGTTGGTTATTACAACGTACATATACTAAATAGAAAAAGAAAATTAAATGTTTAGATTTTCATTCACTTATCCTAGTCTATGAAAATTATAGCTCTATTCGTATACTCGTATTATTGCCATAAATGTTTCAATTTAAAACATTTAGAACTTACAATACGATATATTTTATTAATGCTTTTTATTTACTTATCTATAATAACATAAATAAAAGACAGAGACGTATCCATGGGGGGAGGGGTTCATGGGGTCTGGGCCCCTGAATCTTTTTTATTGTAGTATCATTTTAAACACTTTTTTTTAAATTAAATAATATGTTGATATTTATGGGAATTTTAAAAATAGACCCTCTCACCCCCCTTCCCAAAGAAATATGTACCTATAAACATTTTGATAAAAAAAAAAAATGTATGATTAACCATTGTAAATATAATACCTATAACTGAATTGAGTCCATACTACATATATTATTGTTTATTGTTCAGTGGCGGATCTAGGAGTCGATTTTTTTTTTTTTTTTTGGGAGGGGCGAAAAGGGAAATCAGTTTCAAAAATTTATAAAAATAAGCCAAAAAGTCATTAAAAAACTATGTTATATAAAAACCTCTTACGACTTTTTGGAGAGGCCTTCTCTGGATCCGCCCCTGAAGATTGTTTCTATTTTTTCCACTTTTAAAATTTTTAACATATAATCCTAACTCTATAGTTTACAAAATGTATAGGAATAGATTTGATTTATAATCACATTTGTTATTTCTGTAAGGTATGTATGGTAAATATCACATTGAGATTATTTTGAGACGGATTCGACTTAAATATTTTCAAGATTCTTATAAGATATAATTTTTGTACTTAATTATGTTGGTCAATACTCAATATAATGTTCAAGTTGGAGTTATAAAGTTTAATCTATTATTAATTTAAATCAAAACCACAAGAATGAAATATTTTTTTCCTTAATAATTTATCAATATAATATATTATATAAATTCAAAATATGATTACACAGAAATGTCGAAAATATTTTAAATAGCGTGAAATTAGACGATAAAATGTAAATGCTTGATCGAGATCTATATAAGGTTATTCTTATTATTGTTTATAAAACTTGATATTTACGTTCTTGTGATCATTTTGCATGAAAATATTTGTTTATCCTATGATGGAACTCGTTTGGTGCTGGTAAAAATGTGTTATGTTACTAAATTATAATTTTTTTGTTAAAAATGAAATAGTCTTTATATTTTATCGTGATATTTTTGAATTTGCTTAAGAGAGTGTATTTCAATCTGCATTATATATTTTTTTGATACGAAATCATTTCATTTTCTGTATTTTCTTTATTAATATAGGTACAAATTAAACGTAGGTACACATTTTGTTTTAGTCTTAATAATGCAAATATAGTATGATAGCAAAATAGTCAATTGAAAAAAAATGAATAAATAAATGTAGAACTGTTTCATTCTAAGCCGACGAATTGTCAACAGTAAGCCCACCATAATTTCTTTATACGTTGACCCGAAGAAGGATACTGGGCGAGGACAGTTCTTCATTGGTGTGTGCAAAGAAAAACGTGCCGGTCGGATAACGTTTTACACCTAACCTAGTGGCGCTCATAATTGGTGGATTTAGAGCATATCTGCCAGCTACAAATTAGTACCATCGATGTTAATTAATTTTATATTACACGTTTATTATCATCATATTATCATATTTTGGTTTTATTTATACCCAGATGCACTCAAACATTATATTTTCGCATTTTATAATTATCGTTATCCGTTTTCATTTATCATACGTATATTATTATATATTTTAAAATTATATTTAATATTTTAACTCATTCATTATTCAACATTTTTAATCATTCTGAAATTCTTCCCGAGTTTATCTTTATAACTAAGCACTAAAATAGAATTACTGATCATATAGTTAAAATGATATGTAGAATGATAAAACAGGATTTAAGAACAAAATGAGAAAGATATGGAAAGTCAATATCGATAACAGTCCCAAAGAATCCCAATAATAGATTGTACTTTTACTAGCTCATAGATAGAAAAACAATTGCATAATGTATTTTCACAAATAATTTTAAAAAACTATACTTATCAGCTAAAGTACAAAAAAAAACAGAACGGCTTTCGTCAATCCTTTCTACTTTCTACCCAAAAGCACGAAAAATCTGTTTTTGAATGTAATAAAATTTTTACAATTAAACATTTACGATAAGAAATCATACTATCATCATACATTGATATTTTAAATACGATATTATATACTAATACGAAATAAAACATTTTAAGGCAAGCGTAAAGGATCGGTATAATATTTCGTTTAAGAAGCTCAAAAGCTGTATTATATAAAACTTTCGACTATATTTTGAAAAACTAAAGGGCAAAATGTCTGTCAGTAGGGAATGGAAGAACATCACTCGTTGGGTATCAGTAGTGGTGGGACTACTTGGAACGTCAGGTAGGATACTGGTTGTAGATACATTGAATTTGAAAGCTATGATAAATCATTGCATTCGGTAAAAAAATTATTCTGAATGGAGCTTTATATTTCAAGCTTCATTTTATTATGTTTTTGCTTTTTTGTTTTAAACAAAATATGACCGGATGAACGAGATGCACAATGTCAGCAGGTATTGTACTATGTTACGGGCAGTAGCGCAAATAGTTAATCTTGGGGGGGGGGAGATTTACCATAATATTGTCTAAAAAAAGGTAAATAAGCAAGAGAAAAAAATATTATTTATTATTTTAGTCATCCCTTTCTCCCTGAGGTCGATTCATTTGAGTATACTCATTTGTGTAAGACATTTGAGCTATTGAGCTAACTACTCGTAAAGAACACTTTTAGCGTCATAACATTATGTACCTAGGCATTATAAAAAAAATCGTGTTTAATGGTCACTATTGTAGTAATTGTTATGGCATTATCCAGAATGTAAATGACTATAATGAGTAATGTCATATTATCCAAAATTTGAACAATATTTATGCGATGATTAATATTAACATTTAGTTAATGTAAACATTATTAAAATTTTAACATTAGCAGTGTACCTATAAGGTATATTATACACTTTATAAGTATATATATATACGACGTATGTAAGTCATAGGCCATTTGTAAGGTAATTTTTCTTCGAGCTTAAAGAAACTACTAGGAAAATCGAAAACTGTCATGTTCAAAGTAACAAAGTAACTTACCAATTAGAACCAATTTTCTATCGATAATGTGTAAACTTCAAAACTCCTACTCGCTCAAAAAAAAAAAAAAAAATCAATAGTTTCGCTCAGAAATCAGAATCTAAAAGTAATTCTATATAATTTCAATGTATTCATACACAGCCGTAGGGTATACTTATATACCGGCTATATAAAACCGACCAAGTTCTAACTAAAAGTCGAGAAAATCATTCCTGGACTAATTTAGCATATTATTAAATTTGTCTTTTTCTCCATTGCCATTTAAGTCATTTTTTTAGGAGGGCAATGAGCTTGATTTGGTCGACTGTATCGATCTTTTTTTTTGCAATGAGCAATAAAAAAGGTTAGACACTTACACCGTTAACGATTTAGCCAACTGACAATCGAATGAGGTAACTTTAGAGAGGCAAGTTGTTCCCCCCCCCCCCACTAGTTTACCCCTGTCACCGTTCCTTTCAACTATTTCACAGCCATTACCCCAGTGCTCGATGTTTGCTTGATGAGATACACTTTTTCACCAGCTATATTTTAGTATAATTTTTGATAACCTCCAACTGTCACTTTTTCGGTAATTTTTACGCGATTTTCTTTCCACAAATAATTTACAATACCTACCTACCTGCACTAGGTTAGGCCATACTTTAAAATCGATAGGCCCGTTAGGTTTTTTCCAACAATGTTCGATAAGTCAGAGTAGGAATTGTTGGAAATCGGAATGGTCCGGGGAAGCTGTGCTAACTTTGCGTATAGTATAAATATATACTGTATATATACGTATACCACACTCGTTTCATTATACGCTTCATTTTCTTTCCCCTCATCGTAATGCGCCCGCAATGACCATCATTGCGCCTGCAGGTTGCACCTTGGGCGATTTTTCTATTTCCTCGTGTTCTCTATATACAGTATACACATACTATAATATTATATTATTATGGATGCAGCACGTCGTATTTATTTCATTCGTTTCTCGTCTATATTATGATAATAATATAATGTACGTACCTACTCAATTAGCAAATATACCTAATAATAATAGTATTACTATAATATTATTATAGTGATATTGCCCGTGCAGGCTGCATAATGCAGGTACCTACTGCAGTGTGGTTGGGTAGGTCTACACGATGATAATATCGTATCGGATACCTAACCAAAGGCACTAATTGCACGGGCGACCGGTGAAATCTACGGACGTAATTATTAAATTTACGTACGACGTGGACGGTGAAAAAAAAAAAAAAAAAAAAAAAAAAAAAAAGTTGTTACCGTTGCGGTAATTACCGCGGACCGGGTAAAACTCTCGGCGTAGTGTGTCGGTCCCACTAGCGGCGGCGTGTCCCGAGACGCGTTTCTTCCACGGTCAACGGCGTTCGCGGGCACCGATCACGGCCCGGAACGCGCATAAAAACGCCGAGCTGCCGAACGCCGGCACCACACACGATCCCGTCGTCTCCGAGCGCGCGCGACTTCGACGGCCGACAAATCTTCCGACACAGAGTCACTGCGGGGAGAGAAAAAAAAAAAAAACAAAAAACGATGAAGTCTTTCGCCGCTTACGCTCCGGCGGCGCTGATAGTGTTGTGGACGTGCGCCGCGGCCGACCGGGTCACCACCGCCGACGCGGTCCAAGGACCCAGTCTGGCCGAAATTTCGCAAATCATCGAATCCACCGGATACTCGTCGTCGTCTGCACCGTTCGACTTCTTCGGCGCGTCCACCGACGATGGCGGTCTAACGGCGGAAAGTGAGTCCTCTGCGTATGCATGCTAAGTATATATTATATTCGCGGTACGTCCACTAGTATTTTAGATTCTGACACGACGACCAACTGTATGACGTGTCCTACCTACATATGTTTATTTTCGTTTTGTTTTTTTTTTTTTTTTCTTTACTCTCCGTTTACAAATTTTTGACCAGAAAGAGCCGAAGACGACGATTTTTGGCGTTGGTATACGACATATTGATGGGAAATCGCCGTACCTACAGGTAGCGATGTTACGCGCCCAGATTTTTGATGTCGAACCGAACCCGAAACGAACTTTTTCAAATTTTAACGAACCCGAACCGAACTGAACGAAAAAATTAAAAACAATTTAGCACTCATCTGACTTATCTGAAAGTTGGCAACTCATGAGCTTCTTTTTTCTTTTTCTTTCTTTCTTTCTTTCTTTCTTCTTTTTTCTTCCCAGAAAAAATGATCGTCAAAATACTGAACACTGATATATTATAATTACACATATACCGAGTGGCAGTGTATTATCAATAAGACGACAAAACGATCTATGTTTGTATCGTACCACGAATATTGGTACCTATACGATTAGTATAGTATATTTTCTGCATATCCCGCATCAAGGGCCGAAAACTCGTCTGATCAATGATCGATTCTAATCTAAAGTATAGGTATTTCAAATATTTATAAACATCGCTCTATATTTATAGCATACTATGGAATGTGAGTATACGATTCGTAAATAATTTTTAATAAGTACATCACAATATCATATGATATTGATAAACGATAACGAAAATTCGTCGTTAAGAGGACGTGATACATTCTGGTCACTGTAAATACGTAGAACATTATAATCAGATTGCAGCACTGCGCCGCGCCCCTCAGTTATATTATCTACCTAATTTTTACACTCTTTATTGCTAAATACGTATACTTCCACGTACCTAACCTACGCAATTCTTACCTATTATAATTTATTAACGATTGTTTATTTTAAATTATTCTTCAACTTATGGAATTAAATATTACTGGTCAATCATAATTCAAATTAATACCTATTGATTTACCTAATACTATATAAA
>JAIPRL010003882.1:0-25762 GCA_025469235.1 Pemphigus obesinymphae | reverse complement strand
TTTAAGAGCAAAGACACCTATTATAAGATCGAAAGTTCACAACATTTTGGAGGGAATCTCATATCCTTTTTTCAATAAACTAAATATTTAGCATGTAATCTAACATTCAAAAATCTTTTTTTTTTTTAGTTTTTTCAACGGCTGTAACTTTTTTTATAAGCATTATTTTAAAAAACGAATATGACATTCCGTCCAAAATGTTGTTAACTTTCGATTATATAATGGGTGATTTTGTTCTTAAACCACTGTGAAACGAATTATCGTCATTCTGCGTAGACATGTTTTTACACTAGAAATCGGCAGGTATCACGTCCTCTTAATAAGTATACCTACTCACATATTATATTACGGAAACAATTATTATCCATCCTAAAAATAAAAATAAATTACTTATTTTAACATTTTTTTTATTTTTTTTTTTTAGCGATTTTCGACTAATTAGGTTCAAATTTTGTTTTCCTTAGTTCGATATTCGAACAGCATTATTTTGCGATTAGTTCGATTTGGTTCGAAAATCGAACAGTTCGTAACATCAATAGAAATCGGCTGTTATGCATTTTATGGAATTTGTCAGTAATTTCCGTTCGGAAGAAGGAAAAGTTCCAATTATTACAATGTACCTATGTATTATTAAACACTGTTTATGTATATGTATATATACATATATATATATATACAGCGTATACATACATCGTATACTACAGGTATACATAAATATACCTATAGACTATGTGTACTGCATATACCGTATACATAATATGTACTTAATGTGTGTATACTGACATTTTAGATTTAAGGAATTTAAATTGGCCAATATTATTACGCGATTTATATTTTATTATATTTATTGGCTGCTAAAGTGCGATTTCTGAATTGAGACGAGGAAATGGAAATTATACCCCCTCGTATAGGTACATCAACATCAGACCCGTCGCTAGATATTTTCCGCCCTAAAGCGAAAATATTAATGTCGCTCTTCAGGCAATGACGGAAGTAGCACGAGTAAGACACGAGCAGACTTGTTGGCACTATAAAACGTGAGGCCCTATGTAAATTATGAGTACAAATGCAAAGTCCCTCAAACATGATTTTTTTTTTTGCTCGTTAAATTTTTTTTTACTCGGGAGTCTTATATTTTTTACACCATCACAGTTTTTCCACAAATCTTGTACTGATCATATACGCCCTTTATATCAGTCTTGTGCATTGGTTTCATTTCGTTTTTTTTTTTTTTTTTTTTAAATACCTTGATTTTTTTTTTTTGTGCAGTACCACTTTAAAAACGAAGAAAATTTATTCAAATGGATCCTTCCATTCAGATTGATACAGATTTTACAATTTTATAAATTAGAATTTATTCTTCAGATAGTGCATTCGGAGTAGGTATTAAGTTGAAATTTGGGTTGTACAATAACAATAAATGGGTTATACTTTGGTCTTCAGACTTTCTGACAAAACTTTGAGTAATCAACAGACTCAAAAGCATTAACCAATTGGTTCATTGAGATTTTTATATAAATTCATACTATAGTCAAGATAAGTAAAAACACAAAAATAAATGCAAAACTTTAAGCTACAGTTAATATTAAATTAGAATAGATAATATATTTAAAATAACTCGTGGAAAGAAAAACGTATTTCAGAGTAATGCTGAACTGTATTCAGAGAATTTATTGTATTGTAATATACCCATCATATTTTTTAACAAAGTGTGGTGCAATTTTATGATAACTGTTCCCTGGATAATACATGACATTGTAAAATCGGTCGCCGCCGATTCGACGCTCTGCATGCACGTCAGCGGCAATGCGACGGTGATAATGACGCGTGTAATCGTGAACGGCGATCGTCGTCCGTTGTCGATATTTATATTTTAATTTTGCCACTTTGATTTTTTGCCCCCTTAAAGCGACGCTGGACTTGCTTGTACCCTAGCGACGGGCCTGGATGCGATAATGTAGTATATATATATATATATATATATATATATACATATAGTATAGTGTATATGGTGTATAAATTTATTTATTTTTATATTTATTAAATTTCGGAAAAATGAGAAATCTAAGAAACGTATAGATATAGAGCGTAGAATAAACGTACTAGTAGCTTTATTAAAAATGTAAATGCCAAACTTATTAATAGAGATTTTAAGTAAGGGTTTTTAAAAGTTTAAAGAAGAGTGCCAAATCAAACAAGTCAACTTTTACTTATACTATTTAAGTATAATCGAAATAACTTCACGTTAATTACTGCAGCTATTATAACAAATTAAAACTATAACAAAACATTAAATAGCTCCACGGGAGCCAGGGCCAATCATTGAGACTAGTTATAAAACATAACCATCGTTGGTAGATTTTTGGTAGTACCTATTGACGATAATTGTACGATAATATACGCCTCGTATCACGTGATAGCCAAGTCATACCGAGTTGCCAAACATTGAGTCATTGTATTTGGCCCATAAATTTTAATATTGCACAAACAATAATGGTTTTGTTATAATTTTTTTAAATACTTAATAAACGAATATTCTTAATATTAGTAAATATTCATTTTGGTTTCTTCGATATTTCTTACAAGTTTATGTGTACTTGTATTATAATTTATATTACCTATGTTCTTATTTATACATTTTGAGTTAATATAATACAAGTTCTATAATATATTATACTTTGTATACAAATATACGTGTAGGTACCTAAAAAAATTCAAGAGAAAAAGTACCTAGGTAATAACTTAAATATATTATTATTTTCCGAGAAAATTGGCCTTTGAACATCTTTAACCCCTCCCCCCAAGATATATTCTCAATTATATAAATTATATAATATAATATAGGTACCTAATATAATATAATATTATAATGTACGAGTATAATATACCTAATATAATATTATAAGTCATAATTTATTTTATATACTACAAGCATTTTTACGGGCGATTGTAAATTCCACCCGAAACGACCACGTAAAAAAAAAGGTCTAGTAAATTCCGCCACAAAAATGTACAGGTCAAAAAAGGTACATGCAAATTCTGCCTAGAAAAAATAAATATTTTTAAACTAAGCATTCCATGACTGTACGCGGCGTGTTATAGTATTTGTAAGTTACAAAATGTACAAAATGTACGGAACAATCATCAGACGATAATCGTCAATCACATCATTTCTTATCGGCTTTTACTACAATATTTTGGATCTGATATAATTGGCAAGTTAACAGCAGATAGAAATTATAAATTGTTTGAATCACTTTGTTCCAAAGCTGTATTCACACGTACATAATATAATGGCTCAATTTATCGAATCTGAACGTGGAAATAAACTTCTATATTATTAGAAAAGGGTACATTAATATTATTAATAACTCGATGTGGTGTTTCACAGCAAATGGAGGGATATCTTCGATTGAATATATTGAATATATTATATATTTTTAATAAAGATTTTTTCGGGGCGGAATTTACTATCTTCGGTTGGAATTTACGTGTACCCCATTTTTACATATAGTCATTAAATAAATATGTCGTTATATTAGTTAAAATAAAAACAAGCTATTTAATTACGAATAAAGAAATATGTACTATACCTCTATGAAAGTCAACCGAACATCATATTATTATTACCGAAAAATACTTCATTCAGGAATTATAAAACTTGTGTAAAATACTTTTTAGAAATATTTCAAATCCATATTCCGCATAATTCTAAAAAAAAGTATTCAAATTGGTACTATATGATTATAAAGTATTCTAGGGTAGGTAACCATTTTTAGAAAATTTAAAACGGGACAACAATAAAGAAAACTCAATTGTAATAAGTTCTTGCCCATATTTTCATAAATCGCTTTGAAAACCGTAAATAAGCGAAAAAAAGAGATCATTCGTAATCTTTCCTTAAATCATAAAAAAACAGTTCAAATAGCGGGACAAATAGCGTGCCGTTTAAAGTTTATCGGGACAACGGGACGCAATACTCAAAAGTAATAACGTATGGTCACCAGCTATAGTGTTCCCAAATATTTTTAGAATACCTATTTGTAGATTTCAAAACAAGTATAGACGATTGCGCCGAAAATTGCCGGTAAAAAATACATATATATGTGGGATAAAAAAAAAGGTTATTCATCAATCGCGCCGGTCGATATTGAGGTAGGTATACTCTACTCTGTTTTCATACTCTGTGTATGAATTGTAGTATAATATTTATATACTATATTAAGGGGCTTCCACGCCACCATTTTTTTTTTTTTGGTCAAAAACTACTCATTCTAATTCCAACAGTCCGGCACAATGTGTACTCCGACAACAATGACAGCTTAGATTTTTCATTACTTAGGTACTCGAGGGAACGAACAAGCCACATTTTTCATTTTTATAATATGATTAAAACCACTTAAAGTTTCCCAAGTTTTCAACATTTTGAACCTATATATCTAATTAAATAAAAACAATTTTTAGAAAGTGCTTCGATCATTCACTTGCACACTTATCCTATAAATTGTTATAAATCCAAATCACGAAAATAATATAATTTAAACTCTGTATACGTATTATTTTCAACCACGGAATGTAACACATCGATCACGTTGATAACACATTTATGTTTACACGTTTTGCTGCATCACTATATTCTGTAGAGTATACCTGCTATTTTACTGACGCAATTGATGTATACCTTTTTGATCTATGATAAATGGGGCGTATGTAAATTTCTCCCAAAATTATTTACATGTAAAAAAAGTCAGGTACATGTAAATTCCACCCGGCAAAACGGGCAGGTAAAAAAAGATACATGTAAATTCCGTCCCGAAAAAATCTTTATTAAAAATTATTATTGAACAAGGATTTCTTAATGTACGATGACTCGTGTAGAGAAACATAGCTCTAGAAGGACGGATCACGCTCGCTGTATCGTAACCGCCGACTCCATTCGCTCGCCGCGCTCTCGAATGTCGCTCCACTTCGCTTCGATCGAAAATATCCCACCGATTTGCTGTGAAACACAACTTCGAGTTATTGATAATATTAATTTACAATTTTCTATCTAGTAGAAGTTTATTTCCACGTCCAGATTCGATAAATTTTACGCGTGAATGCAGCTTTGGAACGTTTAACACGCGTGCTTCAAACAATTTATAATTCCTATCTGCTGTTAGGTCTTGCCCAATTATCAGATACGAAATATTGTAGTAAAATCCGATATGAAATGACATGATTGACGATTGCGTACAGTCGCGGAATGCTTAGTTTAAACATTTTTTCTGGGCGGAATTTACAAATCCACTTTTGTACCTGTACCTATATTTTTCCGGATGGAATTTACAAGTAGATACCATTTGTTGCCTGTAAATTTTCCGGGCGCAATTTACTATAAACCTTTTTTTTTTTACTTTGTCGTTTCGGGTGGAATTTACAATCGCCTGACAAATGTACTGACACAAAATATGTATCCATTACAGGTAGTCTAAAATATTCAGCATAAATATTGACAAACACCGGTATAAATATATCACCATTGTGTTCATCCGTCTGTCCGTAGTTACTAATACATATTTTTATCTGATAAATACTATTTGTTTTATATTAGGCGTGTATATAGCTGTATATATAGCTGTATGGTCATCAATATCAATATTTACAATTTGTATTAATTTTGTTAGTTTTAGGTATATTATACACAAGTATAATATTAGGTTAAACAAGTTGTTTTAAAATTGTTCATGGAATATAGTTTATTGTTTAAAATTTTTTCAGAAATTAAACTTGTGTTTTATATATATATATATATATGTATTTGTATATGTATACTTTATTTAAATAACAATAATAAAAAAATAAAAAGTAATTATATTAGTAATTACATTATATTATCACTGTGTGCTTTAGGGGTTCTAATAATTTTAAATTCTTAGTGAACAATTTATATTAAGAGTCTAACAACAACACAATAGAAATATTTTTCTACAAATTCGATTGAAACCTGAAAAAGTAATTTTTTCCAATAAAAAGTATTTAAAATGTAATCGGAACACCTAATTAGTTCTGGAAATCATTATAGCGATGTGTAATAACGTCGTCCA
This sequence comes from Pemphigus obesinymphae, assembly GCA_025469235.1. Taxonomy (NCBI): domain Eukaryota; kingdom Metazoa; phylum Arthropoda; class Insecta; order Hemiptera; family Aphididae; genus Pemphigus; species Pemphigus obesinymphae. Next base: position 19,676 of record JAIPRL010003882.1, on the reverse strand, counting down.
TATGAATTTTTTCACCTACGTAAAGCTGGCACTACAAAGTTAGCATAACTTAAACCATTCCAACAAACACCACTCCGACTTGTTGAAATTATTATGATATTCAGCTTCTAATAATTGCACTTTTTATTTATTTCATAAATATTACAGACAGAGCTCTATAAACTATATAGAGTTATATTGTATATTATACACAATATTATATAGCAAACCGGTTAAAAAGATTAAAAACTCAAAAAATATATGAATAAAACCTAAATCTTAAATAAAGTTCATACTATACACCTATACACACATACCTACAAATACAATTATATAACCCCTTAAGTGTATGTAACCAATATACATACATTTTCTTACAACACGCAAAAATATTGATAATCAAAACTAAAAGTCCCACCTCTTATCACCTCTTATCATATTTATATAATAGACGCTGAATAGTGTATAAAGCCACTATATATTTGTTTGTATCTATTATATTTTACTTAAAAACGTGGTTTGTCAAACGTATTTTAATTCCGTATGTATATATCTAATATAAATCGTCGATATGGAACAACTCACAAGGATGATAAAATAATTTATACGATTTTACTTTTATTTTATTTTTTCATATCATGTCAATAATAGTTGTAACCCATTATAAGTTGAAATTAAGGATGGTATTATGGTATTTGGACATGTATCTGCAAAGGCAGCGTTTTTTGATTTAATCTGTAACATTGCACGTGACGATATCATTTTATCTATCAAACAGTTTTAACTTAAAAGATCTAATGTCTTGGTAAATTTAAATCCAGAGTCCAGAGCAGGCACTTATTATAATATAGATACAATTAGAGAGTTTTAAAAATTAAATTTAAATTCATTATAAATTGTAAGAGAATTATTGAAACTGTATCATTGTTTCGGGCGGTTTTTTTCCCTTTATAAACGTGGTTAATAAAACGGGATTAAAAACCCTCTCAAATTCCTGAGACGGCGAATGACAATATCAGCTTTATGTACCTTTCCACACCTAAATAACCGTTATTTCACGTGACGTGTTTTCTGAACGCAGGTCGGGGTAAAAAGCCCAAACCGGGCAAGATGGCCATGGCGATGGCCGTGTCGGCCGGGGCCAGCATGTTGATGATGAAGGCGATGACGGCCATCAAGCTGTTCATCATCCACTCGTTCCTGGCCACCAAGCTCGGACTGATCATCGGCGCCTATCTGCTGGCGTGCAAGCTGATGGAGATGAAACAACCGCCGCCCAAGAAGGTAATCAAATGGGTGTCGGCGCCCGTGCACATTGACGAGCACTCCGCCCCGTCAATGATATCCGGTCACTATCCCGACTCCCAGTCTTCGTACGAACCGCCCATGGAACATCATCAGCCGGAACAGCCGGCCGAACAGTACGGACCACCGCCGCCCGTCCATCAGCCGCAGTTCGTGCCGTCGGGAGACTTTGGCGGCGGCGGCGGCGGCGACATGCAAGCCCACTATTCGCACATAAGTCCGGTCACGTACAGGCCGATGATCAACCGGAATCAGTCGGAAAACCAGGCGAAGACCTCGGCGGGACGGTTACGGCGACGACGGCGGTAGACGAAAACCGGGCGTGGACATCCCGTGCAGGCCGAAGACCGTTTAATTTATTATTATCAATTTATTTATCGTTACATTATTTATTTATTTATTTATTTATTTATATTCCGTACGCCATGTATCCGCGACCGAGGCGTGTCCTCGGAGGAAGGTATCAATCTTTTTCCCCCTCCCTTGATTTAAAAAAAAAAAATGATATTATTTGTTGTATTTTATTAATACAAGTAATGAGTTCTCAAACACTCGTATATTATTTTGGTGTTACTCGTGGAATTATTTATATAGATATAAATAAAAACCCAATTTCTACAAAATAATTTGTTTTTATTTAACAAATACGTATTTCGAAAACAATATTTTCATCTTCAGTGTTAAACAACCACTTGGTTTGTTAGTTGTTAGTTGGTTGTTTAACACTGAAGATGAATACGTTGTTTTCGGAATACGTATATTTGTTAAATAAAAACAAATTATTTTGTGGAAATTGGCGTTTTATTCATATCTACTCGTATATTCTTCAGTGTAATTTGAACCCTCCCTCACATTCAAGTCCGTGTATTCTTATGGTTATGTTCGCGACCGTAAGAATATCAACGTGCGTCCTATATATATATATATACATATATATATTATATTATTACATATATCCGTATATCACATGCATTAACACTGTAGTTTTGCTCAAAATAAAAGACGAAAAAAAAATAGGAAAAAAAAAACAAGAAATTGTCGTTTTAATCAAATCGTGTATTTCATGATAACAATATGTAAATATAGTTACAATATTATCGTTTTTTTTTTCTCGGTAAATAATTTAAGGTTACCTTTTATCGGGTTATATTATGCGGTGCAGTGCACTGCTTATTATAACATAATAATATGTACAAAAATACAACGTGCATATTGTATAGCTATATTATTTACTATTATATTATCTTGAAAACAATGCATATCGTTTGTTTATCTGTGTAGACTGGTACACACGATTTGCGCATGTATTATTATTTATGTGGTTCACGACGTCCGTATATATAATATATATATATATATATATATAATACTATTATAATATAATTTGTGTACATAATAATTTGGGTTACTATGCCTATAGTTTACTCTTAAGCTATCCACATGGTAGATACAGTATACATTAAAACACGTTTTAATGCCATAAAATATAAATTAAAAAATTCATCTGAATACTACATAAAAAAAATAAATTATTAAGTATAACAGAATTTGCATATACGGTTCACGAGCCATTTTCTTTGTATAAAGACGAGGAGTATACTTTTATAAAATACTATAAAATAAATATTAAAAATAAAATTAACACTAATGATGTTTAAAATCCTGCGGCATAATCTGTCTCTCAGCAAGTATTTCACATGTCAATCCACAGGTGTGTGTGTGTACATATATATATAGAAAGAGAGAGAGAGAAAGATTATGACCGTGGGAAGATGGCGTATATAATATAAATACCATATGATTTTTCGTGTTGCATTACGAATCGCTCGACGGGTTCTGCAATGCAACGTAATAACTTAAAATTAAATTTAGCAAAAATAAATATAAAAACATATTTTTATCGTTTTTGTTTGAATAAATTAATGGAGAGCCAGATATAGGGCTGGGCTGCACCGGATACACGGGTAGATGTTGACTTACAACGTCCGAGTAAGTATATTATAGTAGGTATACTATTAGGACTTGGGTTCATCATCGTGCAGTTACCTATATACGTAAAAAAAAAAAAAAAATGAATTATTATTTAAGCTCTATTAACCACACGAGTCAGTCACTGGAACGCTCCTGCAGCAGTTATCATACTTTACAGTTTACTCTGATTAATTCGTTTAAAATACATAATATATACGACATACGTATAGGTATATCCCAGATGACTCGAGTGTAATATTTAATTTGTACCTTTCTAGTTTTTCAAACCGTTTAAATTAAAATCACGTAAAATACATTAAATAGGTACCCAAAACAATCAGAGTTTTATGAAGTTTTATCTTTCACCTTTTCATATAATAGGTATACCTAATATATTATATATGCATAGCAAACATTAATTTAATAGTTATATTAATAATTTAGAAGTGCTTAATATATTTTGAAAAATACAATGACCAAATTATATATATCTATTATATAATAACATCATGATATTTATATTATTTCATTATAAATGTGTATTTCAGTATAAACGCAGTGTTCAACGTTTTTTCTTGAGAGTAAGACATTTTTTAATTACTTTTAAATTGAAGTATATACAGATGTACCTATAGAAAATGAAATTTTTGAATCAATACGTTTATTAAAAAAAATTTAAAGAAAATTCTCAAATTAATTTACCCATTTTTTCTTTTAATAATCTCTTTTCATGACAGTCATAATATATCATAAATATACGTGTCTAGATATTATTCTCAATAAACACTTATCTCGAGATATGTTAATAATATGACAATAGGATAGTATACATTTTCATTATTTATTTTTTGACTAATATTAAAATAAAAGACTCTAGTCATTATTTGGAGTCATAGCTAAAGTCCGCGATTTATTCACTCGTTACCTTAATATATTTTATGATATGAATATAAAATTTTCGTTTTTTGAAATTTATGAAATTTTGACTGCATGATAAACGTTTTAAAAATATAATAAATTGAATAATTATATTTTTGAAATATCTTTTGTTATTTAATAGATAATAACAAGAATCGATATAATTTTTAAATTATACTTTTTTTAAATAAAAAATTGAAACAATTATTATAATTTAAAATTACACCGAGTCGAATGAACCATTATATATAAAACAATATGTGTACAGTAATTTACACTGTCATGAATCTTTGAAATTGTACTTGTAAACTATCGATGTTCCTATATACCTACAATCGGATCATAATATTATGATTTATGAAGATTAACCTATATACAATCGGTTCCTAATATGAGGATTAAATTAAATTAGCATTAAACGAACGAACTTTCAAAACTCATTTTTTTCAAGATATGACCGATTATTTTACCCATTTGTCAATCGACCGTTTAATGTTTGCTTATAAAGTTTAGTTATAGAACTAAGTCACACGCGAAAATATGTCTAGACAAAAACATGTTTAAAATTCGATTCTTCGAATATAATCGATTCTACTCATTATGCGTATCATTCAAACTCTTACTGGTTTTCCTGGTCCCAAATAGAAATACTAAATCGGTCCACAACAAAAATTTTATTGTATTGGTGAGGATTTTGAATTTGACCCATGCGATAATGAAAGTTTGGCGATCTTCTTATCCCCACCCACTCATAACTACATACGTATCTACAACTCAGACATGGCTGTAAATGTTCATTTTAGTTTAGAAGAACAAAACAAACTTCACAAGTGTTCACGCGTTCAATCTTATCAGGTATAATGCAATCGATTTATGCGACTCACCTATTAAAACCCTTGTTGGGTCTGACCAGAGTAGGCCATATTGTGTGCGGATTCCGACGAGGAACGACCCCATCCGGCCGCGCTGTATGAATCGCTGCCGTGAGAATCGTGGTGCGGATGGGCGACCACCTCGTACGTGACGTGCTTTTGTTGGCTAAAAAGCTTCTTCAGTCCGATGATAGTGGCCAACAGGAAGGCGAGTTTGCTGACGAATAGAGCTTTTCCTACGAGCAAAACGAGGAATTTGAAAGCCAGGACCTTGAGCATACCCATCTTCATCATCATTGCCATCATCATTGCTCCCATGTTCTTGTTCTTTCCACGACCTATAATGGTTCAACAAATAAACAATAAACAGTAAAAATTGTGTTCTTTCCACATACAATATTAAGACACGGTTAATAGTTTGCTTTTATATGTGAGAGTAAAAAACTGTCGTCGTTAAGTATAAGAGGAGAGGAATAAATAATTCTGTAATTCATAAGATTGGTAAAATAACATTATGAAAGGTAAGTAGGCATTCAATATATTATTTCATACCATAAGAATGGTATCAAATTCTTTTCCGCCTAGTTTCAAAAATACATGTTCTACAAATTGACCATAAGGATATTAATTCTTCGAGCTTCCAAAGACGCAAGTAATCTCACAGTGACAAGGATATCTGATCGTTGTGTGGAGTTTTAGAATTTGATTTTAAATAATGATATCGGTCTAATTTGCAGAAATTTATTTTTAAACTCAATAAGAAAAAAAAAACTAATATTATTTTAAAACGATCTCTTTCGATGTTATATTTTCGGACCATAATAATTAGAAAATCATTTACGTTCCACTGTATTTGGCTATAACGTAGTTGGTCGCTAGCTGGTCATTTAAAGAAAAGAAAATGTTTCATAAATATTTTCAGAAAGTAAAATAGTCTTCGAATAATTTTTCAAGGAAACTGTTGGTCCGGAAGTTTAGCGTTCGAATGAGATTTTTATAACGTTTTAACAACACAATGGTGTTCTTAAATTGTTTTTAAAACAATATAATATGTCATACCTATGATAAAATTTCACCATCAAAGCCATTTATTTTGTTTATTTGTTTGCTTTGTTTGATAACGAATAAAAAAATAAAAATAAAAAAATATTACCATACAGTTATGTATTTAAATCACGAATAACTTGAAACTTTTTTTTTCTCATAAGTTATCCTTCAGAACATCGGAGAAAAATCGTTAGTCGGTCATCAACGTTTCGGTATTAACTATACACAGTGTTGAGACTTATCAGTTATCTAGATAAATGTTTATTTATCTTTTATCATATCTAGATAAAAATTGACAAGTTATCTAAATAATTATCTTAGATAAACATTTTACTCATCTAGATACTTTTTTAATTGTTTTGATTTCCATTAAATTTTCGTTATAATTTTAGTTATGTTTATGAGTAGGTATATTTTAAATTAAATTTTCTAAATTTATATAAAAGTATTTGTATTTTAAATATTGAATTTGTTCTTTCCGGGTAAGTAGGTACATATTAAAATAAATCCAAAGATGTTATTTGAAATTTGGCCCGGTCGCGCGTTGTCGTTATTTATACGATTAGGTGTATCTAATATCTATGTTATACCTAATAATTATATTGTGGTCAGTAGAGGAAAATGAAATAAACTTTTTTTGGAGTAAAAAGGACAGTAGAGGAAAACGAATCCTGTATTTGTGAGGTTAACGGCTACGGTAATTTCATTACGATGTATTATACTGTTTATAAATTTAATAAGAATCTTTGAAATATATTTCAATATTTTCATTTCTTTAATTTTTGCACGCAAAAAAAATAAAAAATATTTTTATCTAGATAAAAAATAATTTTATTAAACTTTATCTAGATGATATTGTTATGACTATTATCTTTATCTAGATGAAATTGTATTTATCTGGGCTCAACACTGATAATATAATACAACGTATAATATAACAATAACGTAATGGCCGAGATTTTGTGCCCGGGAGAACAAAGGACGACCAACTGCGATGGCGGTTAATATGTTGAGAACGGCATCGACCGACGTGCCAAATAAAGTGTCCGCGCGCAAATCCGTTTAAACGTCATACATTATTATCATTTCACGCGTTCGGAAGCAGCAGGATGGAGTGGAAAACTTCCAGAGGATATATAAAATGTATAATATATCGTATAACCATATGTAATAATTGCACATCGTCGTATACCGTATATATGGGTGTAGGCATGACAAAATAAACAGGTATGCTGGCAACTTTGTGATAACGCAAGTATCGCCATATTGCTTTTCTCCAAATGTTATCAATGTTCTTTTCTCGGTAAAGTTGAGCATTATTGTGGCAATTTTCTTCAATAATCTTTTACTTATGTAATTAAGAATAAGTATAAAGTTTAATTCTTAAATCTATATTTTTACAGTAGGTACATTAATTATTATTTTTATTATAACGTACCGGATTCAAAATTCACGGTTTGTGTGTTTGAACCTTTTTTTAATTTGTTCGAGCCATTTCTCACACAACTTTACATCTTTAGGAAGTTTACGTAAATGTATTTTGGAATTCTTTACCAATACCTTTACGTCTATTTCCACTTACTTAACAACCACTAAACACACAGAGTGGGCATATTTATTCGAATTAAAGATTAAATAACAAATTATAAAATACGCTTAAAAGTGAATTAAATATTTTTGTTATGCTTTCAAAAATGAAAAAAGGTGGCAATAAGATAAAAATAAGATAACAAAAATCATGATAATCGTAGATACTGAGACGATGATAAGCGGAGAATAGCGTCCACCATGATTGCGCGGGTTGAACAAAAACATGCGAGTTGCTGTCATACCTGTTTATTTTATCATGGGTGTCACATCCATGACAAAATAGATAGGTATCATCACAGATTTTTGATACGCACGATCGGTGCACAACCCGCTAAAATATTTCTTCACCACTCCTTATTGGCCAATATTATCTTATGGTATTCTCGCCTGTATTAATTACTTGTTAATAATTATTGAATATAGTGCACGTGAAATTTTAACAAATCATATTTGATAATATTATTTATTACGATTTAAGTTATTATTGTTTAATTGTTTGTTTACTTAATCACCGCGAAATGTCAAATCCGAATGACAAAATATTGAAAAACAATGAAAAGTGGTGAACTACGTTATAGGCCGGGTGAAGAGGAGAATATGCGCGCGCGGGGAAAAAAAAATTGTGTCAGTAATTGTGATAATACCTATAGGTATCTATTTTGTCATGGATGTGTGTTATCTATACGGTATACACGCGTTATTTTCGTATAATGATAATATAATATTACGTACTTTTCCGGACAGTAGTCGGGCCGTATGGGGATATATCGATTCCGCCAATATAGCATCGACTCCGCCAGTACCTTTTCTACCGCAACAGGTAGACCGAAAACGACCTATCGATTCCGCCAGTATCATTTTTTCCGCAACAGGTAGACCGAAAACGACCTATCGATTCCGCCACTTGTTTATATAATATGTTATATAGTATTTAATTATATAAAAATTAATTTAAACATTTTTCAATTATTAAAATGACTAAAGTACGAGTACTAAGTATAATATTATTTACTATTTATTTATTTTAAAAATGCAATTTGGAGGGCTGGGGAAATGAACGTATAGGTTGAAAAAAAATTAACCGTGTACAGTTTATCAAATTAGCATCATTGCACTATAGAAAATAGTTTTTTTACAATAAATAATATAATATAGGTACCTATCTAATGTAAATATTGACAATGAGTTATTAAGTAATTCGATTAATTTTTATAAATGACAATAAATTATTGTTATAAAGCTAAAGCATAAAAAAAGTTGTATTTATAAGTGTTTTGATTAAATAATAAAAAAAAACGTAATCTTGCTTTATCAGTGTTTATGTGTTGTATGGATGAAAAATTTCAGGTAAAAAAAGGTAGGTGGCGGAATCGATAGGTCGTTTTCGGTATCCCTGTTGCGGTAGAATTGGTAGTACTGGCGGAGTCGATATACATTTTCCCCAAAAAAAAAAAAAAAAGGTATGGCGGAATCGATGAAACCCCGGGCCGTATATCATCACCGTAGCCCACCCGCCCGCCCGCCCGCCCGCTGGTAATCGTTTCCATTGTTGTCAACGCCGCGGACGAAAAATAAACGTTTAATAATATTCGAAAAAAGAAACGTGCATTGTGTCTAACCCAGATCGATTGTTATGTGTACGTACGAATGTGTGTAAATTTGTACCCGTGTGCCTATGACAATAATAATAATGATAATGTGTATGTGTGTGCGTGGTGTTGATAATTTGACGAGAGAGAATCGACTCGGAAAACGATGTGTCAAATGGACTGTTATAGTTCCCGTCACGTATATATATCGCGCGGCAGTCCGAACGATGATTTCGAAATGATATATTTTAAACGACTAGTTTAATTCAATGCCTATATAGGCACTGATGATGATAATAATAATAATAATAATATTGTTAAAGTGGTCAGCGACGATATTTTAATATACGTATACACACTGTGAATATTGTCGCAACGATATAGGAAATCGACGAATATTTTCGATCAACGATGTTTTCACGCGTTTTCAATTACGCGATATAATATCGCGAACCGGGGAATACATTCCGACCGCGGAGATGGGTTTTGGGGGAGGGGGGGAAATAAATAATAGAAATATTTACAGAAATAGAGCACATTATCCGTACGATGGCGGGTCCGCCGAGAAAGAAATCGAAATATTCTCAGCCGATTTCAAATGACGTTCCGGCGAGAGTCTTTTCGAGAAATTCGTCGACCACCGATATCCGATATAAAAGTCGCTCTATAAATTACCCGGACCGTTTTGTATTACCATAAACCATCAGGAATCGGTTTCGATATCATTCTTGTCCGGTTCAGTGTGATCAAATATTAAAATATATATATATATTTTTAGATAAAAAAAAAAACAGTCAGATTTGTACTTGCGAGTATGTTGTATAAAATGTATCGCAAGGTTTTACTTGATATTTCAATTGATTTCATTAGCCCATCTTCGAAGACCGTCCACAGTCCATAGAGAAATAAATCAAAATGTTTTCCGAACATTTACAGAAAGTGAAATTATGTATATGTTCTAATAATGTGTATTTTGGAAATTATATTAGTCCGAAAAATGGTTTCAATATAATGTTTTATTAAACGTAAGTATAGGTATATAAAATATATTAACACAATAATATCCGTTAAAGGTTTTTTTAAATGTCGATTTTCCAAATCAAAAACATCAAACGTCATATTATATCTACCATTACTTATATTTTTAATCAAATAGAGACCGTAATATATGTTTAATATCGTTTTCAAATCGATATATTTTATTTGGTATACATATAATATAGTACCTATATTATGATTATTCTCTGAACACGTGAACGAGAGGGAGGCCTGTTTAAGACCTCTGCATCCGTCCTTGAATATTATTTTACTTTCTGGAAATTATTTAATTGGTACAATTTATTTTCTTTCGCGTCATGTGATTCAGTGCAAATGTCCATCGGAAATATAAAAAATCTGAACTAGGTATCTAATATCTATCACAGAAATAGATATTTATCGTTTGAACTATGTTCTCACGGAAATGTTTCAAAGAACGTCATATTAAGTGAAAAGTAATATTGATCCGAAAAACGTGTAAATACCTATACCCAAATAAAATAAATAAATAAACGAAAAACGTTTTATAATCGTTTTCCTGAAAAAATTGATTAGTATTTAAAGTATTTTATTATTATTATTATTATTATTAATTTTATGAGCTATAAAAGTCTCGAACTGGATGGTGGATGATATATTATTAATAAACAATCTAGTATGTTTGACTACTGATAGCCGTGATAACAGTCGAATAATTATACCCGTCCAATTATTATAATATGAAATTAGCTTGTCGTTAGTGCCATGTCACTAAAATTGCACACTATAGGTCAATTAACTAAAATACAGACGACTCGTCTCGATAACTCGTCTGACTTTCTAAGCTACTTTTCTAGTAATTATTATCGACTTCAAATTAACATAGTTCACGAATAAACAGCAACGTGTCTAATAGAGTGCGTGCGTCATCTAATGTAATATACGTATTTATATTGATATATAATATAATCAGAACCTAAAATATAATAACTACTATCAATTATAACGTGTGAATTGTTATACGGTAACAGAAACGTACAGGTATATAAACTAATTGTTTTTTTTTTTTTACTTTTATAAATATTTCTACGAAAAATTCAATTTATAGTTATAAACTGGCAATATTTTCAAAATCACACGATTATGCATCTTCTCTATATTACGTATATGTTACGATGACAATCGTATATATCGACAATCGACAAATATATCGATTTCCGCAGGTAGCTAAAATATGTACATATTGGGTATATTATTTTATTGATTGGAAAATTCAGTAGAGTAAAGAAATAAAATTCGGTTTGTTTTAACCGAAAGCGGGCATATTGACTAGTTAAAAAGTTAATCGTTTTTTTTTTTAAACTTTTTACCTCAACTAATTAATTATTTTTGCAATTGAACAACTAACTGATGTACATTTGCATTGTGTTGACTTAACATTGTACAGTGACTTTCCATAATCGTCCAAAGAAGTTGCAAACGATTTTTGTGAATTTGTCATACCTACGTATTTTAATCGAAATTCAATTACAGTTATTAATAATTAATAAACGGACACTATTATAGTTAAACATTTAAAATGAAAAATGTTTTTAAATTAATTACACTTTAATAAATAATTTTGAAAATGTAAATTCTAAATTTTCTAATGGAAAATAAAATAAAACACTTTTTAACCGAGTAAAGTAAATATTTTTTCTATTTGAACTTTAATCTCAACTACTTGGTATTTTATTTAGTTGATTATTTTTTAACTAATATCTTTTAACCGAAAGCTTTTGGATTTATCTTACCTAACTAGTTTGAATTCACTTTTCTCATTAACTTCCCCATATTTTCTTTTCAATAATAATAGTAACCTTTCTAAATCTGATTTAAATCTAAATTTTTTTAAAATCAACTTTTTCATATCATTCAATATTAGCATTTTTAAGATACACATTTTAAGCTAAACACTAAATTTGCTAGTCCATTAATAAATAGAATAGGCAGTGCAGAATACTAAATGATGTTCTATGTATATTGTATATAGTATAAAATATCTTGTATTTAGATTATATTTTAATAAACGCTGTGTTGAATACTTGAACAATATCAAAATACCGCGATAGAACCTTTCCAGCGTAACAGTACCATAATCCGATCATATAACTACTTATAGTGTATGCTAAAATATAACCAAACGTGTAAACAAAATTAGTATTAAGTAGGCATACTTTCATTGTAAAATAGTATTTAAATTGAAATTTAGATATTTATGAATAGAAATTTGCGAAAAAATAAGGAATATAATACATATACATTTTATAGAATTGACCCAAGTAATAAATTATTAGGTATTTGAATAATATCGAAATCATTTTAACTGTCACGCATTATTTATTGATTTAATTATAATACTGCTGTCTCGTATAAAGGTACAATAAATCAATTTTTAGAAATAAATAAATTACGTACATAAAATCCGCTCAGTTAAAAAAAGATTAATTAACATTACAAATATGATAATTTCAAAAGCATACACTAAATAATGTATACATATTCATATTTGAGGTTTTTGTTATTATTTATTTTATATTTATTTATGGATCATTCTGCAGCTGTATCGTACAAATGACAAATGGAAAGAGAAAATAGTCTTGATTTTTATCACTTGAATTAATGACATATTTTCAAAAATTTTTTGTCAAATTATAGGTATAACGGTCGAAACATAACATACTCAAAACGTAATAGTCTAACTGCACATCTGCCACCACCCAGTATGGTAGCTGTTTTTTTTTTTTTTTAGTTAGTTTTGTAGTTATTATATATCCCATATTCATGGGAAATCGATTAAAATTGGTATTTTAACGATATATTATTTCTAGATTACTTTAAAAATGTTACACTTCACCTCGAATCCTCGAATAAAGTACATTTAAATTACATTTTAAAATAATATACAATTTATAATATATTATTTATATTACTCGATCATACAATTTCTCGACCCAAGTCCGATTCGAAGTTACTTCAAAAAAAAAAAAAAAAAAAACAACAACATAATTATAGATGGAATCTAGTAAATATAAAATTGTACCAAAGTGAACTTAACAAAAATAAATTAATCACGTGTACAACATTTTATCGCTAAAATTGTGTATAATTTATTGATAGTTTATATTGAGAGCTAATCTGATAGGTATCAAGAAAACATTTTGTGTTTCGTCATATATATATAACTCCCCCCCCCCCCCGGAGTATTTAGTTTTCTTGTTCAGTGGTGTTAGTTATTATTATTTATCGTTTAAGTGAAGATACGTCGGTGAACCAAATTTAAATGAATTGTAAACGCATTGAATTTAATTTGGATTTAAAGTTCATTTTGAAAATTGTGAATTAACCGTGCTATATATGAATGTACCTAATAATGCATTTTAAAATACGTTTCACTCGGAAATTTTTCACACGTGGCACTTTTTTACTTGAATCTGTATTTTATCCTCGCTCTTTTAAAAGTTGGGTGTTTATAGAGGAACGCGGATTAATTATATGCTCACCGGATTCCATGTCTTTTCCGGACCGGAATGACATTCCGAAGTCGAACGAACCGTCACGTTCCGGGGACACGACGAAATCGGCCTCGGGCAACACGCGGATCTTGAGGGACCGGGACTGGACGTACTTCCACAGCTTGTCGGCCATCACTTCGCCGAACGCGGATTCGTCCGAGTACGCCCGGGCCGAGTCCACGCGGACCACCTCGGCTTCGACTCGTTCGACCTGTCCGTCGTCCTTCTTGGTGATCTCCATCATCTCGCCGATCTCCAGGCTGTTTTTCTTCATCAGCCGGTTCATGTACGTGACCAGCTTGAGCATGACACAGCTGGACACGTCCTTGGCACTGCACTTGACGTTCAACTTGTGCACGAGCTCGTCTTCGTTGATGACGCGCACGCCGTTGCCTCCGGTCGCGCCGTCCGCGCCGTCCGAGGACCGGTGCTGCGGCGACGTCGGCGAGCCGCACGACAACGTGGCCGCCAAGACGACGGCGGCGAACACCGCGAACTTGTTCATCGTGACGGGTGCAAAACGGTAACGCGGGTGACGACGAATGACGACAATGTGTACGAGTGAAAGCGCACGTTGTGCACGTTGGGCGCGACACGTCGAAAAGACCCCGTAAAAAAAAAGGACGAGAACGGACCGTGAGAATCGCGCGGCGGCTCGGCAGTTTTCACCGGGTTACCGATCGAAAATGATGGTTGTGACTGCCCGGGACCCCCTTATATGCCATTTCCATTTGGCGCGCGCGAGGACCGGTCTTTCACTCCCCCGTCCGCGTCCGTCCCGCGCGGTCTTCTCCCGCTCGCGCGCGCCATTCCCTTTCTTCCGGCCCATCACCGTTTGTGCGATTTTCTCACGAAAATGTGAACTAATATGGACGACATACTATAATATTATACACACGAGACCGCTGCACTACGAGTATAAACATAATAATCCGAATTTCTGCAGCTGTGGCCGACCGCTGCAGAAATGTCCGGCGCGCCAATGACCTTGTTTACAATGCTTTGGAAATGTATCCGGTTACATTATATTAACATTATAACCGACGTCATCGCGTTCCGATATTTCATTAAATATGTGGTACGAAAGTTAATTTTACGGAACTTTTCGCGGAGAAATTCCCCGAAGAGTATTCCCACAAATGTCCGGGAACTCGACCGTGAGACGTTCCAGACGTGGAATAAACGATAACAATATCATGGATAAAAGAGTCTTGGTGTCTTAATAATAATAATAATACATAATATATATACGTACAAAGGTGAAACACGTTTTGAATAAACAAAATGATAACGTACGTGTTTAGATATTTTAATTCATAATAATATTACAATCATTTTAAATTAAGCGGGAAATAATTTTGTCCATGAATTTTGTCGTTTGTTCCATGTCTGGGGAACATTTTCCGAGCCGTGTTATCTAACTGACATGCCTATTTACTTATGCCATGATTTTCATCGCCGTGACAATAATATTCTACCGTATTAGGTACCTCTAGACAAATAAAATTATCGAAACGTCTTCTATGCGTCTTATTTCGATCATTTTTTTATCATCTTGACTCAATACGGACTTTGGTATAATACTCGTCAGGTCGTGTTAAAATATATGTTTTTAAACGCTTTTCGATAACAGTGAGAAATCCACTATTTAAATACGTTTTTTTCCGTGTTATTCGGAGGCTTTCGCATGTATTTATTTATCGTTAATTTTGATGTGAAAATAACAAAAAAAAAAAAAAAAAAAAATATTATTATTATACCATTATAAGGTCAGATTTTAACTTCGGTATGTATAAGTTGAATTGTATCACATGGTTTGACTTGAGATTTTGAGGAGTTCCTAAAATTATATCGTTTAATCTTCAAAATTATATTTTGTTTTTTTTATTTTATTAAAAATGTTATAATTTATTTAGTAAATAATGGTACCTAATATAATTCTGATAAACATATCAATAATGTTTTCAATATCACTACTTCTAACAAAAAAAAAAAATTCTAATTCTATACTTCATAAAGAATTTGTATCTATTTAAATAGAATGGGTAAAGAATTATTATTAATTGAAAACTAGATTTATTGATTTATTATTCATAAATCATATTTTGGGTAACTATCTATTTTTGGTCAAATTAACTATTATATATTATAATTTTAAATAAAAACGTAATTTTTATGTACAAAATTGAAAATATACCAATACAAGTTAAAAAAAAAAAAAAAAAAAAATCATTATCTTTAATTTTTGAATTAATTGAGTTTAGTCAACTAAAATTAGATTGTATATTTAGAACAATTTAAGTAATTATTTCGTTATATTTTAACTTGTAACTATTTCAAAAAAAAAAAAATATTGACTTATATAAGTTCAACTTAATCTAGTTCGTTTCATAATTAACTATGCCCATCCTTGACCGTCATACATGTGATAGATTTTGTATAAACAAAAAGCCGACTATTCGATATTTTTCATACGTCTGAACTAAATCCAGATCCGGAGTGCCAAAGTGGTCAGTAAGTAAATCGTATTTGAAGTACCAATATTTATGTAGCTATACTTAATAGGAACTATAGTGAAATACATAATATATTTAAATAATATTTTTAACAAGTAGGTGCGATTTCAATGCGTGCGTACGCATATCCGAGACGATTGAGAAGCCACGGAAAACATAATAATAATAATAATAATAATCACGAAAGTTATTCGGATATAGAAAAAGGATCTCACTCGTTAAAATAAATAATTATGATCATTATGTGTATATCGGTCGTTATACCTAGGTATATACTTCATTGAAATCTATACGCCCGCAAGCATATTTTAAGGAATTTACACCGGACGACCACTAAAATTCATCACGAAATTATCAATTATATCTATTTATGAAAAATATACCTATACCTATATAAATATACATCGTCGACACGTGGTGGTTTCATATATTTTATCTCTCGAAGTAAAAACAAATAAAACTGCAAGTTTAAATAACTGATAGAGAAAAAATGGATGTACACTAAGTAAAATACCCAAAACAATTACATAGTATACTTAGTCAACCGCCAAAATAGGTAGGTAAATAATTGATTTTTTTTTTTTTTTTTCTAGGTGGGAATGGGGTTATATATCAATTTAGGATCGATCTTTACGATGATATTTAAATCAAAATATATTAAATAAAATAAAGGATCGAAATAATAACGTCGCGAGGACTTGGTCAGATTTACAACCGGACCTGCTAAATATGACCTTATCGCAAAACCATCTTACGAGACAGCAAAACGACACGGTCACATCGTTTTAACGTATATCGTTTAGTTTTCTAAAATAAATTACAAACGATATTAGTACGCGTTACACGAAGTATAATAATATACAAAAATATATTCAGATTTTGCATGGCAGGCGGTCTACTTTTCCGTTTCGTTTTCGTGTTTACAAAATCGTAAAAATACAATGAATCCCAATGCGGTGCGCGTTTTATTTCCTTAACGTTAATATAATATAGTATTATTTGCATACACCAAGTTTGTGGTCGGTGTGGTTCGACACACATTATTCGATTAGCAAAATCATATTTTATTTGCGATAATATTACGTAGATATTGACGTTGAAATCTGTTTTTTTTTTTTTTATTATTCCAAGATAAAATTATCCGATCTCAACATACGAAGGTGTGGTCTATACCTATACTATAATTACACATTTTTGCGTTGGAATCGCATGTGTATTATATCTATATATTACCCATGTCCTATATATATATATATATTATAGAAATATATTAACATCTAAACCGAAATTAATTATGCATGATCAACAATAGCGACTCAATGTTTAAAATCATTCCAGAATGCTAAAACAACATAATATTGCTGATATTAAGGGATATTTAAGGTTTATGAAGGGTTATTATGCTGATTAAAAAGTTTTGATATACTTTTGACATTTTCAATTTTATACAGTACCTACCTATAAAAATATAAACCCGATTTATTTAAAACTATAAGAATAATTTTTGACATTTTACATTAAAAAATGATTTTTAACAATTGTTTTCAAAAATATTAGGCTGGTGCTATAGACTGCAACTGGCGTATAACGTGGTCGGAGTATTAAATTTACAGTGACCATCACTATTTTTTACTAAAATAAAATAACATATACCTAATATACTTAGGTAATATCTATATATGTTCCAATGAAAACGTTAAATCCGTTATTTTATAATTCAACGTATACGGTTATGGACTTATGGTTAAAAATATATTCAATTGACTATACATACCTACATTCAAATGAAATAAATACTTTGTTTGGAAAATATGTAGAATAACTACCTAATTTTACCGCGCTGAAATTCCAGATTTGGAACTGTCAAATTACAGTACGTATAATAAGTACCTATAAACGTATAATTATTACATGAATCATTCAATATAAAATCTATCAAAATATTGATTAAATTTATTGACAATAAATACAGTAAAATATAAAGAGTAAAAAAGAAACCAGTTCGACCAGTTTTTATTATAATAAGCTTTAAGAACAACGAATATATTATATAGGTGTATAAAGACAAACCGTCCAAACAGAGATGGTGGAATTTAGTTCATCGTCCCTTCAGTTCTTAGACAGGATAGCAGTGTAGGTATTATAATTATTTAAAATTTAAAAGCAAAGATAAATTATTATTCAAAAGATTATTCTGACCAAAGTTCTATATAATGATATAATTTTTTTTTTAAATAGGTAACCATGACAATATTGTATTTGTTATTTACTAATTTTGTTACCTATTATATCTCTATACCTAACCTATATTTATAACATATTTCCGTAATAAAATGTAGTTTTTCTTTACGCTTAATGAAACTACTGGAAACATCGAAAAATTACGTCTTCGAAGTACCAATACTATAGAATACATTTTCTATCAAAAAAGCGTTTTTCTCCGAAACTTCTACTCGACGGCTTCTACACAAGAAAAATACTTTGCTCAAAATGTATGATACATCGAATTATTATAATAAAATAATTTTTTTTTAAATTTAAATCATACATTATAATATTTGTGACCATTATAGAATGTTAGTTTAGTTTAATAATATTACATTTTTACTATTAAAATAAAAATGATATATATATATATATATATATATATTAAATATATTAAAAATTATAAAAATATATATATTATAATAAAAATTAAACGTCTGATGTTCGAAATGTAAATGAACACTGCAGGTAATAAAACTGGTACCCATACCGTTAATTGCTATCGTCCAAGTGATAAATGTTTATTAAATTTTTTAGGTGGAATGAAAAAATTAAATTATTATTAATAATTATTATAATATGTATTTTATATTTGCTATTTAATATAGCATTGGAATCAGCAATGAGAGAAACTTTGGATGGAGCAACGGGAATCAAAATGGGAAATGACCAGCAACTGGTAGTGGCAGGATATGCAGACGATGTTATTATAATAATGGCGGAGAACGAAGAAGACCTTAAAAGAACTACTAGTAAACTGATAGAAAAGGGTGAAAAAATTGAATTAATGGCGGTGAATGAGGGAAAGACAAAGTACATGATAGCTACGAGACACAATCATGAAATAAGATTTTTGAAAGTGAATAATTATAACTTTGAAAGGGTAGCAGATTTCAAATATTTAGGGGTAAATATTAATGAGAATGCTGATAGTCACGAAGAAATAAGACTAAGACTGGTAGCGGCAAATAAATGCTACTTTGGATTAGTACCCCTACTCAAGTCAAAACTGCTATCATGGAAAACGAAAATAACGTTGTACAAAGTTCTGAT